>BQNB010030060.1:0-55224 GCA_026074375.1 Tanacetum coccineum
CCATAGTCAATATAACGACTTGTAGTCAAATTTAATAACTTGTAGGATTTATATCTTAGACATTGATTGTAATCAGATTAGCATATAGTCTGGTAAAACATTTGTATTCGTTATTTATAGCATGTATCCCCCTTGCGGGTTTATGAAAGCATTAAAGAGATTAAAAGTGAGGCTATGAACTCACTAAGTCATTGAAAAACAATCACATTGTTATAAGATAAATGAGTATGTAAAAGAGTTTGTAACAAGCATGTATCCCCCTCGCGGGTTTATGAAATTATGTAAATAAGTAAAGGCGAGGTTATGAACTTCACCTGATAGGTAGATGTAATAATTATTCTGAAATGAAAGCTGACGACCTTATCACAATCTTAACCGGGGAAGGTTGATATAGTAAAATGATAGTAAACAGCCACGTCACGCAACCTGAGTAAATATGTTGAGTCTTAGGAAGATTGTACTCTAGAACTTTGGTTCAGAGAGTCTAATATTGTTATGAGTTTGATTGGAAAGTTTGGAATTATTGTATCACTGTTCGGGCCATCATAATTCAGAAGTCATTCAGTAAACGTTTGAGGAGTTAGGGCACTTTAAATCGTAAACCCAACAACTCAGTCAGAACGTAATACCAAGATGAAACCTCTTAATATGAAGCTCCCTAGTATTGTGATACGATATAATCGGTTTTAAGCGTTTTGATCAATATCTGGAAATGTTAAGCACGAGAAGCGTTAATTAAAGTTATGTCTTGTAAGGTTTTAAACATGATTTTACACTTTTTCAAAATGTTACATTTTAGACCCTGGGGTTTGGAAAATTGCAATTAGGCCCTTGGAGTTTGCACTTTTACGACTTTGGTCCTTCAACTTTAAAAGATATACCAAGTAAACCTTGTACTTTGAAAAGTGACATAATAGACCCCTATAGTTATAACTTTGATAAAATGACATATTCAGCCCTTCTAGTTATTAATTTCAGAAAGTTACGATATATACCCCTTGCATGGATTATAATTACAAAACATGTCCAAATTGCCATGCAAGCTTATGTTAACATTTCAAAAGATATTTATAAGTTATAATAAACTAAAATATGAAGTTTTAACGTAACGCAAGTTTAAAATAACGATTCGTTAGGCTAGGAAGCAAAACGGGTCATATTAGGGTTTTAAAACGTAAACGCGCGGGTTTTAAGTTCAAATTCCTTCATTAATCAATAAAGTGGTTATTTTAACATTAGTTAAGCATGCTAGGATATATTATAACAATATTTAATCATTATAACATTTAGTTTTAAGAAAAACGCGAAATTAGGGTTTTGGGTGTACGGTTTTGGATCAAAATGGAAAATGAGCATGAATTGAGTTATGAAACTTTAACAAGAGTATATTTAGGATCATATGAACATTATAAGAGTGTAGGAGCAGAAGTAGAACATCTAGAACCTGGGTTTGAGCTTCAAGGAGCAAAAATGGTGGAAATGGGTCGTTTCGGGTAGTATTTCCACTCGTACGCCTTGTATCTTGTTCCCGGGGCTTCAAATCTTCAAAGATTCGCTTCTTAGACTTCTTTAATGATCCTAGGATCATAAGGGAGCAAAGGATTGCTGCCAAATGGGTTATAGAAAGATGAAGGTGGGTGCGAGTTTGAATGAAGCATGGAAGCCTCTATTTATAGTTGAATGAGGGTGAGGAGGTTAAGGAACTCTTGTAATCTGATCAAGGACATGTGGGAGGTCTAGTGGGTGATGTGTTGAAGCTATAGAATGAGTTGTGAAGTCTAGGAATGTAGATTGAAGTGGTGGATACCCTTGATGCTTGCCGCGGCTGTTTTGGACACAAAAGAGGTGATGTGGCTTTGATTTTGGCCATGTGAAGGTAAGAGCAGGTGGGTAAGCTGCTTGGGGATGTCTAGAAGCTTATCTTGGAGGTGCTTGCACATGGGTGGATGTTAAATGGGTCAATTTTGAAGGAAAATGGGTCGCGGGTCATGTAATGGTTCGGTTAGGGTTTTCTTGAGTTTTCAAGCTTACCTTTCGTGTACAATGATCAAAAGTGATTAGAATATGATCTTAGGGTTTGTAATAAGGAGTGTCAATAGGATTTAGCAATTGGTTTGAGCTAAAACGGGTCAAAAATGAAGAAATGAGGTCGCGGGTTCCAAATGGGTGCAATTAGGGTTTTCTTGTCTTTTCATGCTTATAATTCATGTGTAATGGATCTAAGATGATAGAATACTGACCCTAGACCTTGTATTAAGGATTATAAATGAGAATTGATCATTGGTTTAAGTTAAAATGGGTCGAAATGAGATAATTAAGCCGTGGGTTGGATTAGGGTTTATATTGGATTTGTTAGGTTTTTCTAGGCTTTGATTTCTTGTACATTGTTAAGATAATGATAAATAATGATTTGTAAACTCATATCATGAGTTTACAATGGCTCTTGGTTGATTGTTCGGGATTAAAATGGTTAGAAACGAGAAAACGGGTCGAATGATCATTTAGGGCTCATTTAGGTACGTTTAGGGTTTCTTGGATTCATTTTATGTATAATTGATATGAGATGATGAAATAATGATGAAATAGGATTGAAATAGTTGTAAAATAAGTTATTACAACTTATTTGAGTATTGGTTTAGGTTTACAATGGATAAAAACGAAGAAACGGGTCATAGTTTACTATTTAGCTCGGGTTAGGGTTTTAGACTTTGGTTTCTTGTAATTTCATGAAATGAAAATGAATATAGGTTGGAAATTAAATGCATGACTTGCTTATAACTTGTACTTAATAGATTGTACAAGATTACTTAGGAAAACGGAGGTAAAACGGCTATTTTGGATATTGTGCATTAATGACTTGTACATTGTGCTTTGAAAACTTGTACTTGACTTGGAGGGAGTTTATATTTCAAATGAGATGTTATATTACTTGTATATGAGATTTAGTAGCTTGTACATTCGCTTTAGATATTAACCCTTCATGGAATTAGGGTTTAGAGGTATACGATAACGGTTTAAAGCCCGTTTTGATATAACGTTGCGAATGGTACATTATAGGAATAATGTACTTTGTAATAAGGATATGATGATATTGACTTGACATATTATGATGTTTTCTTGACATATATGAAGATAGCATTGTCATAGATAGGTTGCGTAAGCTCGTCTACTTTAGTTATGTAAGTTACATGACATACTGAGATATTGACAATGCAAGTAATGTAATAAAGCCAAAAATTTCCTCGTATAATTGTGATCATAGTAAAATAGGTTGATGGAAATTATTGGGTTGTTATACGCTACCTCATGTTTAGTTCCTTTTGGTCAAGTATGTGTTGCAGACTCTTATGATCTGTAAACACGATACACCTCGTGCCATATAATTAGTGCCTCCAAATTTTGAGAGCGAACACTACAGCTCCTAACTCCAAATCAAGTGTGGTATAGTTCTTCTTATGAACTTTTAGTTGACGAGATGCATAAGCTATAACTTTCTGCATTAACACAACACCCAATCCTTTATGCGAAGCATCATAATAGACCACAAAGTTTTCAGTTTCTTTTGGTAATGCCAAAATTGGCGCACCACAAAGCTTCTGCTTCAATATTTAAAATGCTGACTCTTCTTTTTCTTCCCAATCAAACTTCTGATTTTTTCTGAGTCAGTTTAGTTAGGGGCATGGAAATATTTAAGAATCCTTCAATAAATCTTTAGTAGTAAACAGCAAGACCTAGAAATTGGCGTATTTTCGTTGGTGTCATAGGTGTTGCCCTGTCCTTGATAGCCTCGATCATAGCAGGATCAAAAAGAATACCTTAACTATCAATTACGTGTCCAAGAAACTGTACTTTTGGGATCCAAAATCCACACTTAGAGAATTTGGCGTACAACTCCTCATTCTTAAGCAGTTCTAAGATTAGCTTCAGGTGCTCTTTATACTCTTCTTTGATTTGAGAGTCGATTAGAATTTCGTCTATGAACACAATCACAAACTTATCGAAATATGGTTTACACACCTGATTCATCAGATCCATGAATACCGTTGGTGCATTGGTTAGCCCAAATAGCATCACTTAGAACTCGTAATGACCATAACGAGTCCTTAATGCTGTCTTTGGGATATCTTCATCTCTGACCCTAAGTTAATGGTAACCTGATCGGAGATCAAACTTGGAGTAGACACTAGAGCCTTGTAACTGATCGAAGAGATCGTCAATCCTCAATAATGGATATCGGTTCTTCATAGTTAGCTTATTCAATTCACGGTAGTCAATTCACATTCTAAAGGATCCATCCTTCTTCTTAACAAACAAAACCAGAGCTCCCCAAGGTGAGGAACTCGGTTTGATAAACCCTTTATACACGAGTTCTTGCAATTGACTAGACAGCTCTTGCATTTTTAAAGGGCTAATCTATCTAGTGCTCGTGCCACTAGTGCCGCACCAGGCACCAAGTCAATTTAGAATTCGACTTGTCTAGTTGGCGGGAATCCAAGAAAGTCTTTAGGAAAGACTTCTGAAAAGTCCCGAATAACGGGCACGTCCTTAAGTCGCTTCTCCTCTGACTTTTCTTCATACTTCTTCTCCTTCATGTGTTCTAGGAACACATGACAACCTTTCTGTATGTACTTCTTTGTTTTGATGCAGGATATAATGTTCAACCTAGATTCACTTCTATCACCTTGGATTGTTAAAGTTTCGTTACCGTAAGGAAGACGAACCAGTTTCTCATCACAAACAATCATTGCATGATACTTTGACAACCAATCCATCCCTATGATGACATCAAAGCTTTCGAGTTCTATGGGCATTAGATCTATGTTTAATGGGTGGTTTAACAAATTTAAGGTGCAACCTCGAATTATAGTTTCGGTTCCTACTTACTTTTCATCAACCAATTCAATAGTATACTTAACGTCTAAAGCAGTGGGCGCAGTATTTATAAGTGGACTAAATGTAGTTGCCACATAACTCCTATCTGCACCCGTATCGAATAAAATAGAAGCATAACAGTTATTAAGGTGAAAAGTACCCGTAACTACGTTATGGTCCTGGCAAGCTTCTCCCCTGCCAATCATAAATGTTTTTCCCCGAGCTCTTTCACCGCCGTTATGATTTCCTCTTCCCTTGTTCTTCAACTTTGGACATTCACTCGTATCATTCCCTTTCATACTACATTCAAAACACGAATTTGGGGCACTTTAGGTTGTTTCAGGAGCAGTCTGGGCAGGGGCTCTGCAGTCTCTGGTCATGTGGCCAATCTTGTTAAAGTTTCTAAATCTAACCATGCAAGGTCTAAAGTGATGAAGTATACATCGGTTGCATAGAGGGGAATTTTCAATGGACCCTCTCCTTTCACCTATTCCAGGAGTAAAAGCCTTAACTACTTCTTGCCTCTTGTTCTGTTTTCCATGAGTTGTTTCTTTGGTTGTCATCCAACTTTCTCTTGTTATCCACACCCTTTGCAGCCTTAGATCACACGACCTGATCCATTAGGTCATGAGCCATACGGATGGCTTCCTGAATCTTTGTTGGCTTAGAAGAGGTAACATTCCCTTGAACATCATTTGTGAGACCCCAAACATATCTATCAATCTTTTTGTATTCAAGTGTAACAATGGTGGAACAAAGCAATGCTAGTTCTTAAAAACGTTTGGTGTAACCAACAATTTTAGTTCCTTTGATTGACAAATTCCAAAGCTTAGTCTCCATCTTCTACACTTCATTTCTTGGGTAGTACTCATCAGTCATCATCTGCTTTAATTCCTTTCATGTTGTTTCATAAGCAAAAGCTAGTCGAACTGCTTGCACATAAGAGTTCCACCAAGTTAGTGTACCGTCCAACAAGGTGCCAAGGCCTACTTCACTCCTCCCCCCAACCACCTCATCTCCTTTCCCCCCACCCAACCTAACCCCGCCCCACACACTCACACCACAACTCACCACTCCCCCCCCCCCACCCCTGCCCTCCCCTCCACCAACGTGAACCGTTTACCTAAAGACGTCC
Source organism: Tanacetum coccineum (assembly GCA_026074375.1). Lineage (NCBI taxonomy): Eukaryota > Viridiplantae > Streptophyta > Magnoliopsida > Asterales > Asteraceae > Tanacetum > Tanacetum coccineum. The sequence continues at coordinate 6,008 of BQNB010030060.1, forward strand.
AACCCATAACCCCCCCTCCACCCTCCCCCCCCACCCCACCCCCCGAAATACATACCCCTACACCGCCCCACCCCCACACACACCCCAACACCCCCCCCACCCCACCCCGCCCGCCCCCCCTCCCTACCACTCCCAAACCGCCCGCATTAAAACCTACCCCGACCACAACCCCCCCCCACCTAACCCAACCAATCTCACAAAATCCAAAAAACCAAAGACAGACAACAATTCCCCAAAGACCCCTAAAATACAGTCAACCAACCAACCACAAACACTATTCCCCCAGCCCAGCCACCCCCACCATCCATCTCCACCACACCTCGTCAATTTTCCTCTATTCTCCTTTTTTTTACTCTATATCCCCCCTCTACCTTCTCTTTTCCCCCCCGACCCGCTGTTAATCACATCAGCCAAAGCTAGTCGAGGAAACTAGGCTATGCACACAACAAGAGTCTCCACCAAGTATTAGTGGTACCGTCTAACAAGGATCATGTGCATACTACCACCTAGAAATTCTCAGCACCATTGCAGATGAGGAACTCACCAATATACACTATTTCAACCCATCAGGTCAAACAACCTCTCCTTCTGTCCTGTAGTCCCGATTACATGTGCTAAAAGTGTCCCAGTATACACACACACCTTGTATCTGACAGTCAACTCACGGGTGTGGTGCGGCCACAACCTCCTAATAATTCAGCTTGTTTACAATTTTCCGTTAAAACTACTGCGATAGACTCCACCTAATTTGTTGGGATTCTACAGGCCTCATAGTCTTTTAATGCATCAGTACCAAACTACAGTGGACGCTATACAAATTGTCTACAATACGCGACTAGAATTCCAACCATGTAGCATACTTCACCTAGAAATTCTCAGCACAATTGCAGATGTGGAATACCAATTGTATCTTTTCAAACCATCAGGTCAAACCAACAGCTCCTTCTGTCATGTTGAAGTTACAGGGCTTGCAAGTAAAAAACTCCTTGTAGGAACAGCTACGAACTGTGTGCTCCACACCTCTAATAATTCCACTTGTTTCTTTGTTAACTCTGTTTCCACTATTTTGGTTAGCCTCATAGGCTTTTAATTGCATCAGCCACACACTGGGCTATCAATTTCTCAATAGCGGCAGAATTCAAACCTTGTCTTGTCGTCGACATTTTCTATAAAATCACAAAAGATAATAATACATAATGAGATTCCGTGTAAGATAAAGTCATGACAGGCACATATATAATATAAACAGCCATGAAAAAATAAATCAATATTATAAGATAGCATAATCATAACCAGCATAACAAAATTAATACTTGAATTATCGTTTTGCAAAAATAAAATATTACAAGCATCTTATTAATGCTACTAGTCGAGTACTACTCAAATTAGTAGGCTACAACGATAATATAGCTACAAATGATACTATTCTACTATCTCTCGCCAGGTGGTCCAAATCGATCCTTTAGAGCTCTGACACGTGCCCCGAGTCTGATCTCCCTAGCCTCGCTTGCCTCTAAGCAGGTCGCAATATCCTCCAAAGCGAAACTTCAAATCTAATCCCTCTCACGTGCTACACCTTACTCAACATGTAAGGTCTCTATCTCCTCTTAAGTAACCTCAACACTAGTATATGCTCCATCTATCTCATGCGACATGGTCTTAAATTGCTCAAGTGGGAGCTCCTCCATGTGGTCCTGAATCTCATAGATCTGCCCCTCCTGACGAACAATCCTTACCACGAGCAGAGGTATGGTGTGCTGAATAGGCTCACCAGTAACTGGGTGTATCTGAGTTGTTGTAGAGCTCTCCCCAATCTCAAATGTGCTAGGTGAACCCGCCTTATCTCTCCATGTATGGAGCCTAGGTTGAACCCATCCCAATGGTAGGCAGCTGACCTCTTGTAGAGTTTAGTAGTCTTAAACATAGCATCTGTGGAAAACTAGAAGGGGGGTTGAATAGTTTACCACTTTTTAAAGTAATGTTATGTTTGTTTATAAAAACTTAGATTTGACTTTATGTGAATTCACAATATGCACAATATAGACAATTTAACTAATCAAGTAAGTAATGATAAGATGTAAATAAATGTGCAAGATAAGAGATAAGAGATGGAAAGATCAAACCACAACACGAGGATTTATAGTGGTTCGGTAATGAAGCACCTCTTCACCCTACTTCACTCCCTAAGCACCAAACTCGAGAGTTTTCTTCACTACATCAACAAGCTCCCTTTAGGTGGAGAAAACCATACAAAACTTAGCTTACACAAATTTTCGACACTAAGCTAAATGTCGAGTTCTAACCCTAGCTAGAACCAATCTATCACAACACAACATACCACTTTACGACAATTCACAACTTGGCTTCACTACACAACTTCTCTCTTCTTCACAACTTCTTTTCACTTCAGAACTTCACTTTGCTTCACAACTTCACTTCACAAAGACACTACTACGATCACAACAATCTATCACTACTTACTAAGATCACCCCGATCTAGCTATACTTACAATGATCACAACAATCTACTTATTGTACACAACTACGTTACAGACCTTCACAATATACACAAATAATTTACAAGATATGATACAATTACAACAAGATTGCAAGGACACATACTAAGCTATAATACTTCTTCACTTAATGATAAGAAGTATTCTTCTCTTGCACTTGAGGATCAAAGCTTGGATCACTTGGAAACAAGGCTTTATGATTTAATGATCAAAGGAAAAAAAGGAAAGTATAAACTGATTTAGAGCAGAAAGAAAGTGTGTGCAAAAGGTGAGAAAATCAGTGGGGAATAGTCTAGTATTTATAGGCAAGCTGTGATAAAAAAACACATGGTCGGTCCCCTTAATTAGGGTGCCGGTCCCCTTAAAATTAAGGGGGCCGCCCGTTATAATTAAGGGGCCTGTCCCCATATCCAGAACGCTCCACCTTTTTTGTCTTTTCTGGGAGAGATGTTTTCTGGAACATTTCTAGCCGTTTTTGTGTAGAAAATTTGAATTCAAAATATTTATTTGAATAAAACATTTCTTTTAAATCTAAAAATTTTTTGTAAAAGATATAAAAATGTTTGTGTCATTTTTATAAAAAGTGTGAGGTTAAATAAAAAATCCTTTGATCATAAACTACATTAAGCATTTGTTTATTCATACCTTTAAGTGATTAAATTTTTGAAATGAAAATTTACAACTAATTAAATTGTTTAAATAATTTTTCATTAATTGTTTTTACATTTTGTGATTATCAAAACGTAGAGAGATCGAAAAATATTAACAATGTTTTTAGGCATTATTTCTATCAACAATCTCTCCCTTTTTGATGATTACAAAATCTAAACTCATTAAATGTAAAATTTATTTTAAACAAGTTTTTAGTGAGTTTTATTTCCATTTCTCCCCCTTTTTGTAGAATCAAAAAGGCTCCGCCGATTAGCATTAGTAAAAACGACGAAATAAATGCTCCCCCTTGATGTGTACTCCCCCTCGTTCGAGGGCACCAAGGAATCGAGCTATGGTATCTTTGCTACAAAAACAAGTTAGACGAATAATACAACCATTTCTATATGTAGCAACTAGAAGAAAAAAAATATATAAACATGTTGATAAAGCTTAACAAGTGTCAAGTTATTTGTGTAAACTAACAATCTAACTTTGCTACAAAAACAAGTTAGAGGAACAACACCGATGTTTCTAACATATAGCAAAGAAAAGAAAAATGCAAGATATTAACCCTAAAAAAATGACACTTTTAAACATAATACCAAAGATCATTCATTAATCATACATGCATAAAATAGAAATAATATGCTTGAAGCGTATTAGTACAACATACATAAAAGTTAAACTACAAAGGTCCTAGTATTCCTAAATTGCCATAGGAAACCATTGAACTTGCTTGTAAAAGGAGAGGGTTGGTCGTTTATTTAAAAGCGAGAAAAAGTTGGCATGTATCATGCTTAGTTAGTTGTTGGTGGAAAGTTTGGAGCAGAGGTGGTTGTTGGAGGGTAGTCTCGGTGGACTTGAGGTGGTGGTTGTGGTCGAGTAAGAAGAAATTCAATCCAATTGATACCTTCACTCAAGGTTAGGAATTGTTTTTGTGTGAATATGCAACAAGGACAATAACCAACATGGTGTTCAACTTGATCTAAGTTGAGAGTATGAAGTAAGTTTGGAGAGTAAAGAGATGAGGGAGTGTTACATTGTGAGAGATGCATGGCAAGGAGGTTTGATAGTTCTTAAAGTTGATTAATGTTATTCATGAGAATTTCTCTATTTGGAGATGGAGGAAGTGGAGGTTGAGTTTGGTTTTCACCTTAAGGTGAAGGTGGAGATTGAGCATGAAGCATTTTAGAAACATATGGATTGATGAGTGAGTGAAGGAATGGAGGTTATGTGAGTTAAGGTTGATTGATGTCTTGTGGTAAAGAGGGAGTGTGTCCATTATTAGTGTTGCAAGAATCACCAAGTGGAAGTGAGTGAGATTGTAGTGAATCATGGTTTGTTTGAGTGGTAAGAGAGTTCTCTTGAGATGGTTGATTGAGAGGAGATTGTGGTTTGGATGTTTGAGTAGGTAAGTTAACGTCATCCACATTTGATGTGTTACAAGAGTTTAACTTCTTTCTCCAAACGGGTCTTACGAATATTTTGGCAACTCTTGAAGGTTTAGGTAAGTTTTTGTGAGGGGGAGACATTGGAGAAGGCAAGATAAGTGTGGAGAATGTGTTGAGGATGAGGGTTGATTTATACTAAGAGATTGGTGTAATTAAGGAAGGATGGACATTGTTTGAAAATCAATTAAAGGATGTTGGTGAGTTCAGGGAAATTATAGCTAAGTCTATGTGAAAGAGGGTCAAAAAGCAGAAAGCAATTGTAAAATACATGCTTTAGGTGGCCGGTCCCCTTAATTGTATGGCCAGCCCCTTTAATTTTAAGGAGACCGCCCTTTTGATTTAAGGGGGCCGCCTCCTGAAAAGACCAGAATGACCAGGTTTTTATTTTGTTTTAGGAAATGGTAAAATATTGGACTGTTTTGTGGCCATTTTGTAGCAAGTCCTAATTTTTATGGCACCTTAAACTACAACATTTAGCAAGCAAAAGGATAGGCAAGCAAATTCCTAATTTTGTTTTAAACATGATCAACTCTTAAAGGCATTTAGCAAAAAAAAATTAACAAGCATGCATGAAGGAGAAATAAAATCTTCAATAGAAATTATATTATACAAGTAGTTTTATTACTCCTAATAGTCGTAATGCTCTTAAGATTTCTTAAACAAATCTTATGTCTTGTAGACATATTAAAATGAGATTTGTGTTTGTATTTATAAACCTAGTGTGTGCCTATATGTAACAAATATGGAGAAATGATTATTTCGACTCTAAGAAAAGAAAACCTAAAAAATAATCCAAGTGCTCCTTGATTCAATGTTGCTCAATCAAGATAGTCAAAATATATATTAGATTATATATTTTGGCAACAAATGCGAGATCATTATGTATTATTTGAAAAATGTTTTTAGCATATATCAACAATTATGAAAATAGATTTTTCATATACTCCTAGTAGTGAGAAGGATTTTGTTAAAATGTATTGGGACTTATATATATATATATATATATATATATATATATATATATATACACATACATATATATATATATATACATACATATATATATATATATATACATACATATATATATATATATATTACATATTTATATTATTTTTTTATTTTTTACTTATTTTTATATATAAATATAATAATACATACATAGTATATATATTACTTTATATATACTTATAATATATATTTATATATATATATATATATATATTATATATATATAATAATATATAATATATTATATATATTAATATATAATTGATACTATACATATATATACATTACAATATATATAATAAATATATATTTATATATATATATATTTATTATTACATACATATATATATTACCATACTTATATCTATATATATACATACATATATATTTAAATACATTAATATATATTATATATACATACTATTATATATATTATATATACTATATTATATATATATATATATTATTATTATATATATATATATATATATATATATTAAGTAGAAAGTCTTGAGTCTTGACTAAACCAAGGTTATTATTGAGAATTGGGAAAGTATAGCTGGGTCTAGTATAAAGAGGGCCAAAAAGCAGAAAGAAACAGTAAAATACGTGCTTCAGGTGGCCGATCCCCTTAATTGTATGGCTGGTCCCTTTAATTTTAAGGGGACCACCCATTGAGAATTAAGGGGGCCGCCCATCTGACAAATTTTTTTTCTTAACTTTTCGATTTTGGTATCTTAGTTTTGATTTCAGTTCATTGTTCTTATTTACTGTTAAGTTCCTTATCAGTCATTTATGGTAATGGGACAACTTAGTAAGCATTTAATCAATTTGTTCCATCATTCCTAGACCTAGGCAAATGTAATTGAAAGGCTTACGTTTAAGGGGTTTATTAAGAACATCGACAATGCTATCTTCCGATGACACCTTTTCTATGGAAATATTTCCTTTTCTTCGGTTTTGTCACGAAGGAAATGGTGACGAATCTCAATGTGTTTTGTATGAGAGTGTTGTACGGGATTTTTGCTTAAGTATATAGCCCTTTTGTTTTCACACAATATAGGAATGTCATCTAACCTAATGACATAGTCTACGAGACCTTGTTTCATCCATAGTGCTTGTTGACATGCCTTTCCGGCGCTTACATATTCGGCTTCGGTTGTTGAAATAGCAAGAGCAGTTTGCTTCTTCGAGAAACAAGATGTTAAACAACATCCCATAAACGTGCAAATACCACTAGTGCTTTTTGGTCCACATAATCTCCCGTATGATCAGAGTCCGCATATACTATGGTTTCTATGTTGGACCCCTTAGGATACCATAATCCTAAGTGCATAGTGCCTTTAACGTATCGGAAGATACGTTTAACCGCTTCAAGGTGAGAGATTCTAGGACCCTCTTAGAAGCGTGCACAAAGGCAAACACTAAACATGATATCAGGCCTACTCGCCATTAAGTATAATAAACTTCCTGTCATACCTCTATATTTGGTGTTATCTGCGGACTCACCTTCTACGTCTTTCGTGAGTTTTGTTTCCGTGGATATGGGAGTTTTCATTGGCTTGGAGTCTTCTAATCTAAATTTCTTAAGCATCTCCTTAAGATATTTTGATTTATTAAAGAATATACCATCTTATAATTGTTTTATTTGTAGTCCTAAGAAAAAATTTAGTTCCCCCATCATACTCATTTCGAACTCGTTATGCATGATTTTGGCAAAATCATCACACATCTCTTGATAAGTTGATCCGAATATAATATCATCGACATATATTTGGACAATGATGAGATTGGGGTCCTTCTTTTTAGTAAAGAGTGTGTTATCTACCATTCCCATGGTGTAATCATGTTTAATAAGAAAGGCTTTCAATCTATCGTACCAAGCTTTAGGAGCTTGTTTGAGTCCGTAAAGAGCTTTCTTAAGTCTATAGACATGATTAGGTTTTGCGAAGTCAATGAATCCCAGAGGTTGTGCCACGTAAACCTCCTCATTGATAAAACCGTTAAGGAATGCACTCTTTACATCCATTTGAAATAATTTGAAGTCTAGTGCGCATGCATAAGCTAACAATATTCTTATGGATTCTAATCTAGCTACGGGTGCATAAGTTTCGTCATAATCAATTCCTTCTTGTTGATTATAACCTTGGGCAACTAGTCTTGCTTTGTTTCTAGATACGATACCAATTTCGTCAAGCTTATTTCTAAATACCTATTTGGTTCCAATTATGGTCATATCCACAGGATTTGGGACTAATTCCCAAATGTCATTTGATACGAATTAGTTTAATTCTTCTTGGATAGCAATTACCCAACTTTCATCTTTTAGTGCTTCATTTAAATTTTTAGGTTCTATGGTTGAAAGAAAACAAAAGAAATTAGTTTTGTCTTGGGCTTGTGATCTGAGAGTTCTTTGATTTAAATTACCTATAACATTTTCTAATGGATGACTTTTAGATTCTTTTATGTTTATAATTTCATTATTTTCTAAAGAGTTATCTTTGAGATTATTTCCTAAAGGTCTTGTTTTACTAACCTCAATAGCTTCTTTTTCGACTAAATCATCGTCCTCCAAAGGTGATGTTTTAGACGGGGGAGGAGTTTCATCAAATGTCACATTTAAGGATTCTTCGACTTTCATTGTATGTTTGTTAAGAATTATACAGGCTTTGCTATTTTGAGAGTATCCTAAGAAAACTCCTCCATACGACTTTGGGTCGAACTTGGTGAGGTAATCCTTTGTATTAAGAATGAAGCATTTACTTCCAAATACTTTGAAATAATTTAGGTTTGGTTTTCTTCCTCTTAATAACTCGTATGGGGTTTTTCCAAAAATATGTCTAATGGAGATTCTATTTATTAAGTAGGTTGATGTATCGACCACATTACACCAAAAAATTTGTGGAATAGATTGTTCATTTAACATGATTCTACTCATTTCTTATAGAGTACGGTTCTTTCTTTCTACTACCCCATTTGATTGTGGAGTACGAGGAGCGGAGAAATTGTGAGAAATTCCGTTTTACTCACAATAGTTTTCCAATTGTACTTCATTATCAAATTCCCGACCATGATCCGATCTAATTGACACTATGAAACATCCTAATTTATTTTGAATCATTTTACTAAATATTTCAATTTCACCAAATGCTTCGGTTTTATTTTCTAAAAATCTAGTCCATGTATATCGAGAGTAGTCTTCTATAATTACTAAGGTATAATGATTTCCTCCATAACTTTGTACGGCGGATAGGCCAAATAAGTCCATGTGTAATAATTCCAAGCATTTAGTTGTTGATACTATATTTTTGGCTTTGTGACTAGCATGAGCTTGCTTTCCAATTTTGCAAGTGTCACAAAAATGTCGGTCAAATCTAAGCTTAGGTATATTTCTAACTAATTCCTTAGAAGCCAATGATTGAATTAATTGCATATTTGCGTGACCTAATCTCCTATGCCATAGAGTGGAGTTTTTGTCTAAAGTTGCGACATATTTTATCTTCCGGTTTATTTTCTAATTTCATCACATATAGTCCTCTTTTTCTAATTCCTCTACCTATGACCTTTTTATCTTTGATTATTTCGCTATCATGTTCGGTAAATACTATTTTGCATTTATTATCATATATTTAACCAACACTAAGCAAATTAAGTTTTCAATTATCTACGTGCTCAACATTCTCAATAATTAGAAAGTCATGAGAAATCGTACATTTGCCTATGATGTTGCCTCGTAAGTTGCTTCCAAAAATGACGTTCCCTCCGTTATATGCTTTGTATGTAGAAAACCATTTTCGGTTACCCGTCATATGCTTCGAGCATCCACTATCTTTAATCCATTCGTCGGGCTCTAAGTTTATTCCTAAGCATATTTCATTTGAAGCTTGAGCTACAAGACAAGTTTCGTCTTTAGCCTTTTCTTCCTCATCTTCGCCACTATCACTCCATGCTCCTCCAATGAAAGCTTTTTCATTATTGCTTCTTGACGACTTTGAACATTCTCCGATGAAATGATTTGGATCTCCACATCTAAAGCAATTTCTTTCACTTTTACCATCATTGTTACTTCTACTTCTTTGAAATGACTTTCTTTCGTCTCATGGTTGTCTTGCGAATCTTCCTCATCTTTTGAAAAATTTCTTGAAGTCTCTCACGGCCATGGCATATTCTTCGTATTCACTATTGGAAGTTAAACTATCTTCATCACTTGATTCCTTTTTGGCTTTCAAGGCAATAGATCTATTATGTTATCTTTTTCCTTTGACCATTTCAGAATCATTCTTAATTATTACTTCATAAACTTTTAAGTTTCCAATAAGTTCATCAAGTGATAGAGATGTTAAGTCCTTTGATTCTTAAATTGCCATAACCTTTGCATGCCATTTAGGATGAAGTGCCCTAAGAAATTTCATAACATAATTCTTGCTAGAAATACCTTCATCAAGTGCTTTTAGACTAGTAATAATAGTATTAAATCTAGCAAAAGCATTATCTATCGATTCCTCTTCTAGAATCGAAAATTGTTCATATTGTTGAACGAGAAGATCTATTTTATTATCTTTGACTTGACTATTACCTTGGTGAGTGATTAATAAGGTGTCCCAAATTTCTTTTGCGGATTTACACATAATTTTTTTTCATATTCTTTACGTGGTAAAGCATTATAAATTACCATTTTTGCTTTATTATTTTTAGCAAGTTTCTTTTTAAGATCATCATTTTGAATATCAAATGGTACAATTTCATCCTTTTTAGTTTCGGGATTATTTTGAATAGGAGGAAAATCACCAAAGGTAATGATATGCCAAAGATCTAGATCTTTTGATTTCACATAAGTTTCGAATATATTTTTCCAATAAATAAATCCATCACTTTCAAATAGTGATGGTCATTGCATACATTGCCCTTCTAAATATTTTTCTGATTCCATAGATCGATTCAAGTTTTAAAATACAGTTTATTTTAAAATTCTTGTTTGACGTGGATCCTGATACCAATTATGGGAAACTAGAAGGGGGGTTGAATAGTTTACCGCTTTTTAAATTAATGTTATGTTTGTTTATAAAAACTTAGATTCGACTTTATGTGAATTCACAATATGCACAATATAGACAATTTAACTAATCAAGTAAGTAATTATAAGATGTAAATAAATGTGCAAGATAAGAGATAAGAGATGGAAAGATCAAACCGCAACACGAGGATTTATAGTGGTTCGGTAACGAAGCACCTCTTCGCCCTACTCCATTACTCGAGTACCAAACTCGAGAGTTTTCTTTACTACGTCAACAAGCTTCCTTTAGGAGGAAAAAATCGTACACAACTTAGCTTACACCAATTTCCGACACTAAACTAAATGTCGAGTTCTAATCCTAGCTAGAACCAATCTATCACAACACAACACACCACTTCACGACAATTCACAACTTGGCTTCACTACACAACTTCTCTCTTCTTCACAACTTCACTTTGCTTCACAACTTTACTTCACCAAGACACTACTATGATCACATCAATCTATCACAACTTACTAAGATCACCCGATCTAACTATACTTACAATGATCACTACAATCTACTTAGTATACACAACTACGATACACACCTTCACAATATATACAAATGATTTACAAGACATAATACAATTGCAACAAGGTTGCAAGGACACACATTAGCTATAATACTTCTTCACTTGATGATAGAAAGTATTCTTCTCTTGCACTTGAGGATCAAAGCTTGAATCACTTGGAAATAACGCTTTATGATTTAATGATCAAAGGAAAGAAAGGAAAGTATAAACTGATTTTAACATAAAGAAAGTGTGTGCAAAAGGTGAGAAAATCAGTAGGGAATAGTCCAGTATTTATAGGCAAGCTAAGACAAAAAAACATGTGGCCGGTCCCCTTAATTAGGGTGTCAGTCCCCTTAAAATAAAGGGGGTCGCCCGTTATAATTAAGGGGGCCGCCCAAGCCTGACGCTCCTTTTTTTGTCTTTTCTGGGGGAGGTGTTTTCTTGAACCTTTCTAGCCGTTTTTGGGTAGAAAATTTGAATTTAAAATATTTATTTGAATAAAACATTTCTTATAAATCTAAAAATGTTTTTGTAAACGATATAAAAATGTTTGTGACATTTTTATAAAGAAGTGTAAGGTTAAAAAATCCTTTGATCATAAAATACATTTAAGCATTTGTTTATTCATATCTTTAAGTAATTAAATTTTTGAAATGAAAATTTACTACTAATTACTTGTTTACACTCAATTTTTCATTAATTGAGTTTACATTTTGTGATTATCAAAACATAGATAGATCGAAAAATATTTAAAATGTTTTTAGGCATTATTTCTATCAACATATTGTTAATTAGCTTGCGTGGGTTAAAGTGTCTTGAATTGATTGTAGTCACCGACCAAACCATGCCAGTCTCTCAGGCTGAAACCCCCCTTTTACCTATTAGAATTAGGATTAGAACTAACAAAGGATTAGCATAGGTTTGACTTTGATTAGAATTAACACAGATTAGATAACCAAAATATAAATAAATTGATAGATTTAACCTCGCTTCAAGTGTTTGACACCCTACTTACTACGAATCTACCACCGACCGGGTACACTGCCCGTTAAAGTGTTGTTTTTGGTTAAGTCGACAAAATATAAATTTAAAACTTGAATCATAAAAATATATACCACACAACGACACAATCAAGTTTTTGGCGCCGCTGCCGGGGAGTGAAAATTAATCTTGATTTTTATTTGATATTTTAGTTTTTAGATTAGATCTAACCCTTAGGAGTAGTGTTAATTAGATTAGTGTATATTTCTGTATATTTCTTAGTTTAAATTGTTTGCTTGTATATTTGTTAAATTAGTTGTTTGTGAATATTTAATTATTTTGCTAAATACACTGTTCTGTTCGATAATTCGATATGGTGTATCCACTTCCATTGAATACGGCATATCCAACTTTTTGTCCAATATAGCGTATTGATTTAACTGATTAATACGGCATATCTACTTCTATTGGATACTGCGTATCGATCATCGGGAACAGAAACAGATCCTTAGTTTTCATATTTAATTTTCGTGCTAAATTTTTTTCTATTCTAAAGAGCCCATCCTACTGATTGTTAATCCCTTGTTTCAGGTATTGCATGGCAAGGAGTTCAACAAACAAACTATTCACACCTTACAAAGAACCTGAACAAGAATTTCGATCATCTAGGAGACACTTCAAGACACTAAGTCTTGACGAATTGAGATCGCCTAATTTTAATTTACATTCTGACCAAGAATACTCGGAGGAAGAAGTTACAGAAATAATGGCGGAAACTATGGAGCAGTACATGAGAAAGACCCGAGCTGACTATGGATCGGGGGTTGCTAGGCCCAAAATTGAAGACAAGGATAACTTTGAACTAAAGGGCCAATTTCTCAAGGGACTACGTACTAACACCTTCAGCGGTTCGAATCATGAAGATGCGAACGAACACATTGAGAAAGTTCTTTAAATCGTGGATTTATTACACATTCCTAATATTACTATAGACCAAGTGATGCTTAGAGCCTTCCCCATGTCCCTTACCGGAGCCGCAAGTCGATGGCTGAGAAACAAACCAACTGGTTCGATTACAACCTGGGAAGATCTGAAGACTATGTTTCTAAGCAAATATTCCCAACCTGCTCGTACTACAAAGAAAATGAAGGAAATCAACAACTTTCAATAAGAGCTGGACGAAAACCTCTATCAAGCTTAGGAACGATTTAAAGAGCTCTCGATGAAGTGTCCTCAACACTATTTAACATAAATACAGGAGGTAGTTTTGTTCTATAATGGATTGGATGTTCCAACTCGACAAATTCTTAATTCAAGAGGTGCCATACCATCAAAGACTACTGCTAACGCAAAAACAGCCATCCAAGAAATGGCTGAATACTCTCAAAAATGGCATAATAGAACATCAAGAGCCAAAAGTACTAAAACTTCTGATGGATTGGCAGCAATACAAGCACAACTGAACAACCTTTGAAGAGAAATGAAAAAGGTAAATGAAAAAGTTTATGCTGCTCAAGTTGGATGCGAACAATGCAAAGGACCTCATTACACCAAAGATTGCCAACTCAAAGAGGAAGGAAAACTCTTGAAGAAGCTTACTACATGCAATTTGGTGGACCTTTTCAAGGAGGGGGATATAGAGCAACAACTTCAGGTTACTATCAAAGGAACAACGCAAATCCTTCATACCAAGAACGAAGGAAATCTATGGAAGATACCCTGAGCAAATTCATGAGTGAATCAGCAAAGAGACACGAAGAAAACTCTAATTTGATTAAAGAAATTCTAGCTTCGACAGATGTTTCAATTTGTAACCAAGGAGCATCTATTAAAACTTTGGAAATCCGAATCGAGAAAATAAGCAAGGTACTATAGGAAAGAGGATTTGGAAGCCTACCAAGCTCAACTAAAACAAACCCGAGAGACCAAGTCAAGTTGATTTCAACCACTATTGAAGCTGATGTAAGCCCGATACGCCGTATTGGATCATCCTAATACGCCGTATCCACTAGACAGTACAATACCACTGATGTACGATGTACGACAAATGACAATCCCATTTCCAAGTTGTTTGAATAATTGCTACTGTGATGATAAGAAGGGATCGTATGGACCGTAATTCTCGAAAGCTTACTCTAAAGCTTTACATATCAATAATTCCATACCCAGAAAGGAGAAAGACCCATGAAGTTTCACTTTACCTTGCTATATTAATAATGTTTGTTTTGATAATGCCCTTGTTGACTTAAGAGCTAGCGTTAGTGTAATGCCTCTATTGACCTACCTTAACTTAGGATTAAGCTAATTAGCTCACACTAAGTTAACAGTTGAATTAGCAGACAGGACTGTGAAATATCCAAAAGGAATAGCTGAAAACGTACTAGTAGGAATTGGTAAATTTACTTTCCTAGTAGACTTTATTATTCTAGACATGCCTGAGGATATCAAAGAGCCCTTGATCCTCAAAAGACCATTTTTGTCTACCGCCCATGCTAAGATTAATGTTTACAAAAGAAAGATTACTTTAAGGGTCAGGGAAGAAAAGATTGTTTTCAAAAGTGTTAAACCTACTGGTAGTTTAATTAAGAGGGTCTACATGCTAAGTTTGAGAGAAAGAATGGAACTTGATTTAGAAGCTAGGCTTATGGAAGAAACTTTGGTGTTAAATAGATCATTTGACCCTTTCTTGGAGGATTACATTAAACTAATTGATCTAAATAAACCATTTGAGCTTAGGAGAAATCAAGGAGATGATTTGATGCCCACCATTGAGGAAGGTGAGGTAATTGAGGAATTTAAAACTAGGGATGATGAACTTTATATTGGAATTGATGATTACCCTAGTTATTGTGACTATGATAAGAAGATCCATATAGATTGTGCTCACAGCTTAAAATTTTCATGCATGATAGGATTTGAATTTACACATGCTAACGTTTTCCCATTATTGTATGTCAATGTGATGTCTAAAAAGTTTCATAATTCTATAATGAAAGATAAAATGGTATACAAAGGGAATAATATTTTAGGAGCCTTAATGAACATACCTATCTTTGTTGGAACTTTTTCTGTGATGACGGATTTTGTAGTTTTAGAAGATATGAATGCTTATCGTGATGAAGGAATGGGCGATGTTATTTTTAGCGAACCATTTTTGAGGGAAGTTAGAATTAAAGCAAAAAGGTTCGAAGGGATAATTACCCTTTACAATGGTGAAGATGAAGTAACTTACCAAATGGTGCGATCACATCCGAGGTTTAAACGCCACAATAATGAGCAATGCAACAAGATTCCACCATTATTGAAGGTAAGTGAGAAAGATGAGAAGAATGAACTCTCGCATGCATACCAAAAGCTTAAGGGGTTCTATAAAGGAGTTTTGAATCTAGGACCCGATTACATTCGAGATGCAAAGACGGAAGAATGGCTCACACGCGGGGACATTAGCGTGCATGAGATGGAATGAAAACGGAACCTGAAGAAAAGTCTAACTTAAAGACTTCGCTGTAAACAAAAGTGCTTCCCGGGAGACAACAAGGATTGTTATTTAATTTTATCGAGTTTGTCTTCCCAAAAATCAATACGGTGTATCCGCTCCATACCATACGGCGTATTGATTGTCTAGACGTTATCAGTCTTTAATTTCTTATGCACTTTAAAAACATTATTGTCAGTTCTGGCAATACGGCGTATTCATGCACATGATACGGCGTATTCAACAAACTGACCTGTATTTAGTTTGTTTAGTTTAAATTAACCGTAGGTACCAAGATAGGAATACATGTTTTTTTCCTATATTTTATACAGGACCTTGGAAGAAAAATAATATCGACGAATATTGGTGGAGAATTTACAAATCTGGAGATCTTGAAGTGTTGGAGTCTTGAAACTTCAAGGCGGCTGTTCAACACAATCTTCCTAATAAACTCAACATGGATAATCTATCGAGTAAATATCAGGGGATTTTCTCATTCTAATTCAAGTGGGGGGTGGAATTAGAATGTTTACTTGTCCTATTTTTCACACTAAAATGCTTAAATTATGCTCAAATTTAAAAAAATTCAAGCATACTTTTATGAAATTACTTGATACATAACCCGCACACAATAACCCTTGTTAGATATTGTAAGGATTTAACCTTATCCTTTTCCAAATGTTTACCTAAATTCCACAAAAGATGAGTGTGCCGGTGATGTAGTAGACTTTAGAACCTAGCTTGGTATATCTATTCGAGACCGCAATAATGAGTACTATGGATTTAGATGTAGTAACTTGTTTAAATTGGTAAATTTTAGGATTACACCCAAATCGCCTTTACATGTTGCTTATTAACTAACTACACAGGTTAGTTAACCCCCATATAAACCCTTTGCTTACTCTCACTTTAAAAGTAAGATTCCCCTAGAACAACCCGTAGAGCCAATCCTTTAGGAACTACACCAATTATTTATTTCGTTACACCTTTACACCTTAGCTTACCCTGTTAGATTAAGTTTATTTTATAGTTGCTAGTTGCTTAAAGTGTAAAGTTTGTATTTCCCGAGTCTTGTTTCTATTTTAGTACGGTTGGAAGAAATTTGCACTTTGCAAATGGGAATGTATATTATAGTCAAAACTCATGTATTTTTACTACCATCGTAATTAATGGTACGTCCGAAGAATGAAGAAATTATCGAAGGAATTATCCGGAATTATTATGATCGTGAAGATGGTGAAACTACACCGAGTTTCGTAGTATAGTTTTAGCAAAAAAATTAGAAAAATTGCAACAAAAAAAGAGAAGGAAAAATTTGGAGATAATCGTTTCGCAACTACCAAGGGAATTACATGAAGGATCGATTATTCGTTGATACAAATCGACGATGTAGAGTATTGTATAAAGTGGAAGATATCGCTACTTGCCTTGTAAAGTATGTAAAGTTTGGGATGTTTGGGAAGTTGACCATTACGGGAACGCCAACTTAGGTTTTTGTTTTTGATCTATAATCAAGACGTTGTAAATAGTTGTGTCTTTATCACAGTAACGGTCGAGAAAAAGTGTCTAGCAACTTGTATTTTAGACTTAATCTATTTGTTTTGTAATTTTTATTTAACAACAATTTAATTCCTTTTCCTAATCATTAACTATGGGTTTTACGTGAATGAGGATGTGATCGAGCGTGCATGTCTATTCCGTCGTTACGGCCATGTATGCATGTCTCAGGTGCCTTGTTGGTTTATTACTATTGGTGAAAGTTAAAAGATCCATACCCTATATTACTTTACTATTACTACTCTTTAGCTTATTCGAGGTGGGAGTGAGCAGTCACATGTGTCTATCCCATCGTTACGGGTATGTATGTGTGGTCTTTTTCTCCCTCTTAGAATATTGGTATCGATAAAGATTAGTTAGAGTAATCAACCCTAAGCCTTCTCATATAAACCCATATTTACCTCTATAAACTTGTTACTCCTTAGCTTTTGCGGTGGAGATGTGTATCCTGGCCAAGCTTATGATAGAATACTCGTTACGACCGAGTAATTGAGCAAACTAGTTACATGTTACCACATAGATTAGTTGAGTGATTTGAGTGTTTTCATCTTCCTATTTCATGAGGTGTTTGGTTGTGTACTTGTAATAGATCAAATAAATGCTTTAACGGAAAATATCCTTAGGGGTACATTTTTTTATAAACTTCTAAAGGCTACTTGAGGACAAGTAGGATTCAAGTGGGGGGATATTTGATTACATCAAATAACGTCTATTTTATAGCATCATTTATCCCATGTAATTTACCCATTTTGTACAATTATTGCAAAGAATTGTTACTTAATCGTTTATATTTGAGAATTCTAGTAATTATGTAGTACTTGGTGAATATTAGCAAAAGGTGCGCATTTTGGAGCTTAAATGAAGATATTTTGAAGATTACTATTTTGAAGACCAATATGTCGTATCCATCAAGGAAGATACGGCGTATCCGT
Organism: Tanacetum coccineum; assembly: GCA_026074375.1. Classification (NCBI taxonomy): domain Eukaryota; kingdom Viridiplantae; phylum Streptophyta; class Magnoliopsida; order Asterales; family Asteraceae; genus Tanacetum; species Tanacetum coccineum. Next base: position 24,153 of record BQNB010030060.1, read on the forward strand.
GCCTGCACTCACCAAAGACCATGATGCGGTTGATCCGCTCCAAATCAACACGTATAAAGTATATATAATATAATATACGTAATAATAAGGATAGGTAATCAATAATAGTATAGGTAAGTATTTTTTCCGTCGGGCTAAAAAATTCACTTTTGACCAAAGAGATATCTCAAAACCTCTTGGGTCGTTTTCCCAACGAAGTGTGAATTGAAAATCGGAAACATTCATGATCAAACATTTATGAATGGAAACAAAGACTGATTTTTATATCTATAACTACTAAATAAAAAAACAATAATTTAAATGGACAATTAAAAACAATTAAACAATTAAACTAATATGGGAAACAAATAAAACGCGACAATTAAGCAAACCTACTAATTTGAAACCCTAAAATTGCAAATTAAGTTTCAAAACCTAAATTATGATAAAATAAAATTTTAAGAAAAAGAAAAATATTTTTTAGATTATTTTTGAATTTTTTAAGAATTAAAGACTATTTAAAACTAATTAAATCCTAGAAAATATTAAAAAATATAAAAATAATTGAAATTAAATTTTTCCTAAATAAAATAAGTAAAAAGAAAATTTTAGAAAAAAGAATTACTATTTTTGGCTTTTTAGATTTAAAGATATGATTTTTTTAAATATTTAAACTAATTAAAAACTTAAAAATAATAAAAATATTAAAAATTTAATCCTAAAAATTTTATAAAAATTACACTAAATAAAGAAAAAGTGCAGAAAATTACTAAAAATAAAAGCCCTAATTTTTTACTTTTTATTAAAGACTAATTAAACTAATTAAAACTAAACCCTAATTATTAATTAAAATATTAAAACTAATTAAAACTTAACTAGGGTTTAACAAAAGGACTAACAGTGCAATTACTAAAAGGACTAACGAAGTAAAACTCTTAACAGACAAAGGATTAACTGAGTTAACAAAGAAATTTAAAAATTACAAAAATAGTCCCTGAAGTCCCTCCCCGACAACAAACTAAGTCCTAAAATTAAGCTTAAAATAAGATGGGATTTAAAAAGTGCTTTTCATGGAAAACTTAAAAAATCAAAGTTGTAGATTAAGCTAGTGTGAACAAAATTAATGAAAGCACTAAGGGCTGAAACCCACTAATAAGCTCTATAAAAGCTTATTAATAAGCTGAAAACAGAAACAAGGGATTTCCCCTTGTTTTTGCTAATAAGCTTATAAAAAGCTCAATTTAAGCTCATTTTAAAAAACAAAAGTAGTTCTATAAAGCCTATAATGTGATTTAACTAATTATGAAAAGATTAATAGCTCAATAACACTAGAATCTATCTGAAATTGAATGACAAAATGCTAAACTCAGGAATAAGCATGAAAAGCACAAAATCTATATAAGCTCAAATGCTCAAAAAGCCAAGTCAGAGAATGAGCTTATGAAAACTTATCACTCAACTTAAAAGCTACAATTTTCATTCATTAAACCTATACTTATATGCTAGAATTTAAATTTAAAGAGACTAAGTTTACTACCTACTGTTTTTGGCTTTTCAGATTTTTTTAGTGACTTTTAGAAGCTAATTTACCTAAGAAATTAAGCTAGGATTTGTAAAACAAGTTAAGAACTAAATTGACCTATATGAAATCTAAACTCCTACTGAATTTAAAAGCTAAATTCCTAAAAAACTCTATCTTAAATGAAAGATAAAACAGACAGCAGTACTAACTGAGGTTAGTACTGCTGATGTATTTTGACACAAGGTAAAACACAAATGCAGGTTACCTTAATGCTTTCCTCTGCACTAGACACTCTAAATGGATGTATATAAACACAATGCAAGCTCAAACTAAATCTAAAAAGGGCTAGGATAAATTTTTCACAAGCTAGAAAAAAGGAAATGAGTCCCCTGGTGCAGGAATGATTATAATAAGCCCTACTCTTTTCATTTTCAAAATCTAACTTATAAAAACTCTTTAACTATTAATTTTAAATGGAATTTAAACTGACTCAATGAAAAACTTAAGCTCACTTTGACTATTTGTGGTCAAATAAGCTTATTCCAAACACCCCTTTAAAGTATACTTTTTGAGTATAAAACAGATTTAAAGCTAGTAAGACAAAAACATATTAAGGGAATGACAATCTAAGATAATTAAGCAAATAAGCAGTAAGTAAAAGCAGATAAGCACATAAAATAAGCTACTGAATAGTAAATAAGCAGAATAATGAAAAAACTTGGAAAATTCAAAAGTAAAACTTACCACAGGTCCAAAGCTATTGAGGAAGACCTAACAACTAACCTAACCAAACCCCTAGGTCCAAATCAGCTCTGAGTTTAAACCAAAACCAAGTCAATCCAACTTTTGCTCTTTTTGACTCAATCTCAGATTTCACCCAAACTCTTCAAATCTTCTTCAAACTTTTTAATCAGCAACACAAGGCTTCAAAAAGCTTAAATAAGCTTTAATGAATGATAAATAAGCAATGGAACAGTAAATAGACAAGGAAATGGAAATGGAATGATGACAATATTTTTGATATTTTTATTAATTGGAAAAAGAAATTACAAGGCTGGAAATTAAGATGACAAGTATTTAAATTTGCTGGAAAAGTAAATTACATTAAGAAAATTGGTAAACCAATTTAAAAATGCAGAAAATTGGGACACTTTAATTAATGAAAATCCTATTCTACTTATAGCTAAAAATGAGGAGGTCTTGAGGTCTCTTGGTGTGCTTTCTCTGTGAGAGGATTCCTTTGAGTGATCCCAAGCTTTAATCCTAGCCTTTGAATTCGCCTCCAAACTCACACGGATCACCAATCTAAAACCTTAACCCTTGGATTTCTTTGTGTATAAGGGCAGATTGCCAGGGTGGATGAGCATGCTTTGAGCGTGTGGGTTGAGGGGGAAGAAAGGACAGTTCTGTCCTTGATTGGTTGTTCTTGGTGAAACGAAGGAGAAAGGGTGTTTTAGGGAAATGGCGTGTATGGGTGAAAGAGATGAACAGTAACAATTTTTTATAATTTTTTAAAATGTTACTGAGGTGGGGATAGTTTAGAGAGTTGTCGAAAATGGTCCTTTGTGGTTTTAACTTTGGTTTTGACAGTTTTGCCCCTTGAGTTTTATATAGGACATTACATGAATGGTCCTTGTTAGATAATGGTAGTTAAGTGGTGGGTTGGGCTTATAATGGGCCGGGTAATGGTATTTGGCTTAGGGATTTTGGTATGTAGGCCCATTAAGGGTTAAGGGGTTATTTTTAGACTTTTGTGAAACTTGGAGGGTGAAAATGGAATATTTTGGGCTTTGTTGACTTTTGTTGACCATGTTGACTGGATTTGACTGCGGGCTTGACTTTTTCTGCTTTGGCTTCCGGCTTTTGTTCACTCTTCCGTTCTCGTGTCCGTGCTTGCTTGTTTTTGACGGTTTTCATGTGATTTTTGATATATCCGTACCTGCATACACAAAACACAAATACAAGCATATTTTTGCCATTTTTGGTCTGTTTTGGGTTTAATTGGGCTCTTTTGAGTATAAATGGATATGTGTATTTTACACTTATTTACAAATGCATTGTCGACAGAAAATTCCATCTAATGAATCACCGCACTTATAACAACAATTATGGTCAATTTATGGAGGATCTTGCGAAGACTTAACACCGGGGTCTTGATTGACAACGCATGGCTCTCGAGGAGCATTAACAACGTTGGTATTATCGTCGGATGATTCGGAAGTATCTTGAAAGTCTTTGAAAATTCCATTTTCAACACAATACGCAAGCAAATCTTCATCGAATTTCTTTCGTAAAAATGCACATCCACGACAACTCGGACCATCAACCGGGGTTCCACATTTTGCACAACACGGAGAAGAGTCAGGTTCGGAAACAAGGATCTTATCATTAAGACTCCCTATCGAACAACAATCTTTAGTGTACAAACTTCCATAAGTCGAACACTCTTTGATAGCGTAAAGGGATTTTGAACGATGAGACGCCATAAGAATTAAACAATATAGAGGATTAAGAAGATAAGAATTAAACAAATAAGAGGATAAAGGAGATTATTTTTAGCTTTTTCGAATAATAATACATAAGAAAAATTAAAATAAGAAAGAAAATATTTTTGGTAATCGAAAGTTAAACGTACTCGGTAGCTCTCTAAATCACGCACAAGAAAGCGGAGGAGTTGGTAAGCGCGAGGCGCTATTTAGAGTAACCCTTCTCCTTTTGGGTGATAAAATCAAACCCGCCTTAAACTTCCCTTTTAGTTTGTAATCTAAAGGTGAGCCGAAACAACAATTAACAAACGATTATTTTTGAATAATAAAGGAAAATAAAATAAAATAGAAATGTAAAATATTTTTGTATTTTTATTTTTATAATAAAAGAAAATATTCACAAACGAAAAATAACTTCACGAGGAAGGTTCTTCAAAAACGCTAATCTTCGAACGAAACACGATAATCGTACACACTTCCCCGGCAGCGGCGCCAAAAATTGATCCGCTCCAAATCAACACGTATAAAGTATATATAATATATATATAATATTCGTAATAATAAGGAAAGGAAATCAATAATAGTATAGATAAATATTTTTCCGTCGGGGTAAGAAATTCACTTTTGACCAAAGTGATATCTCAAAACCTCCCGGGTCGTTTTCCCAACGAAGTGTGAATTGAAAATCGGAAACATTCGTGATCAAACATTTTTGAATGGAAACATAGATTGATTTTTATATCTATAACTACTAAATAAAAAGACAACAATAAAAATGGAAAATTAAAACATAAAAACAATTAACGAAAAACAATTAAAACGCGACAATTAAGCAAATAAACTAAAATTAACTCCTAAAAATGTAAACTAAATTTCTAAACCTAAGATAGGACAAAAGAAAATTTTAAAAATATTTTTATGATTATTTTTGAATTTTTTTTATCAATTAAAAACTATTTAATTCTAATTAAATCCTAAAAAAAAATAGAAAATAATTGGAATTATATTTTTCCTAAATAAAATAAGTAAAAAGAAAATTTTAGAAAAAGAAATTACTATTTTTGGCTTTTTAGATTAAAAGATATGATTTTTCTAAAATTTAAACTAATTAAAAACTATAAAAATAATAAAACTATTAAAAATAAAGTCCTAAAATTTTTATGAAAATTACACTAAATAAAGAAAGTGTGCAGAAAATTACTAAAAATAAAAGCCCTAATTTTTAACTTTTTATAAAAGTCTAATTAAACTAATTAAAAGCTAAACCTAATTATTTATGAAAATTATTAAACTTAACAAAGAATCTTAACAGGGACTAACTATGCAAATCCCTAAAGGACTAACAGAAAAGACTAACTAACTAACGGATTGACTAACTGAGAAACAAGCAAATTCCAAAAATTACAAAACCTACCCTGAGACTAACCCCCGACTACAAACTAAATCCAAATAAGCATTAAAAATAAGTTGAGAACAAAAAGTGCTTAAAATTAAAAACTTATAAAATCAAAGTTGGAGATTAAGCTGGCAAGATCAACTTTAACAAAAGCTGTATGAGCTTAAATCCACTAATAAGCTCTATAAGAGCTTATCAATAAGCTGACCTCAGAAAGGAGGTGTTTGCCTTTGGTTTTACTAAAAAGCTAGTAAAAAGCTCAAAATAAGCTCAAACTTGAAAACAAAAGGTGTCTAGACAGCTTATGAGTTGCTTAAACTAAAGAGAAAAGAAATAGAGATTAGCAGTACTGACTAAAGCTGAAAATAGAAGGACAAGGTAGCAACTCAAGAAAACACAAGAATTAAGCACAAAACCAATTAAGCTCATATGCACAATAAGCAATACTGGCTAAAGAGCCTTTTTTCCCCTTGAAGGAACTTAAGTCAACTACTAGTTAAACTATACTAATTAAAAGCTAAAAAGCAATCCTTAAGCTAAATTTAACAATTTAAGAAACTACTTAATTACCAACTGTTTTTGGATTTTTTTTTGGAGATTTTTGAAAGCCAATTTAACTAAGAGATTAAGCTAGAAAATGAAACCTAAGACTCAATCTATATTAAGATATATTAAAACTCAAGTCCTACTAAATTTGATAAGCTAAATCCTAAAATTACTAATCTAAATTAAGCTAAGAGAACAGCAGTAGTAACTGAGGTTACTACTGCTAGTGTAAAGGTTCAGCAGTACTATCTACATGTAGAGTACTGCTGATAGCAAATTGGAAAAAGCTGGAACCAAATTTGCAAGGACCTGCCTAGTGAGGTTTAAACAGCATCTAAACACTCTTGTTGAGTGTGTATAAGCACAAAACAAGCAAGAACCAAGCCTTAGATGGCTTGGTTCAAATTTTATCAAGCAAAAAGAAAAGGTAAAAATACCCTGGTGCTGGCATACCCAACTTAAACCATAACTTTTTATAAAATCAAAACTAACTTCAAAAAACTAAATTACTACAATCTAAACTGATAACAAAACAAATCCCACACAAATTGCACCAGTCATTTTGACTTGATGGTCAAAAAAGGCTTAAACCAAACCAAACAAGTAAACATGACACATCAACAAAACAAAAACCTGACTAATTTAACACAAACATACGCCAAATGGCGAAAGGACAATACGAAATGAAACAAACGAAGACAACAACCAACATAACAAAATTAAAGAGACATTAATAATAACAACAGACATACACATAAACAGACACAACACACAGGCCATAATTGAAACACAAAAAACATAAGAGAGAACGCTAACTAGTAAAAACAGTTCACCAAACAAATAAAAACCAAAACAACAGCAAAACATGTTTGAAAAACATCACCCCGCAACAAAGCCAGTCCCTGAACCACAAACAAACTAACATTCTTCAAAAAGTAACAACAACAAGAACGTACTAACAACAAACAAGGCGTAACCTTAACTGATATCCCAGAATTGAAATTAGCTTACAGATTTTAGGAAGATATTTAACAAATCCTACAATACCAGACATAATGGACTTATAACAGTTTAAACAACATATTCTAATAAACTGAATTTAAGTTAGAATGAAAGAATCTAATATTATGCTAACTAATATTTGGTTTTTATGGTTTTTTTAGACAAGACATTGAAATATAAAAGGTCTCTAAAATGCTGTAAAAAACTAAAACAGATTAATATTTGAACTAATAAGCACAAAGACTAAAAATAAGCACAATTAAGCACTAAATAAGCAGATTTAGACAAGTAGTAAAACAACTTAAGCAATATTGAACTAGGAATTAAAGGACAAAAAGAAATTAAATGAAAACTAACCCTCAGCTTCAGCTAAACAGAAGCTTAAATACAATTCAAACAGCTACAAGCTCTAGCTTATCCACTATTGATAATAGCTAGTAAAAGTCCTTGGGATATCCTTCAAGATTAAATCCCCCTTCACAAGGTCCAAAATCGATAAGAATACGTATATCATGCTGAATTTAAGAGATAAAAGTTTGATTAAGGTAGGATAACAACTCTATCAATGAGTTATAGACTCATTAGAGCTAAATTTGAGCTTAAAAGAGCCTATTGAGACAGATTGAGCTTCTGAGTAAAAGGGTTTTGAGAGAATTTGAACATTTAAACACAGATTTATATAATCAAAAACCTTCATTTCATATATTAAAAGAAAATTACATAAAACAAAAGATAAGATTACAATAAGCAATATTTAAGCTAACCTAAATTTTTAAACAACTAGAAAAAGGAAAATAAGTAAAAGAGGTTCTAATAAGCTGTGTGAGTATTGGAGGCCTTTTTCTAGGGGCTATTAGAGGAAGCTTCTAGGCTTTTCCTGCTGTCCAACACCTCTCTACAATCTTTCCGTTCCAATCATCCAATCATTTGTGCTTGAATCTCAACACGTTTGATCAATTGTGACACAGTGAGGATCTGCCGGCAGTCATTCCAATTCGGGAGCACAGAGTGCTAGTTGTGTGAGTAGTTTAGCATAAAATCCCACCACTAAGTGTGCTTTCCTATGGCTGACGTGGCCTAGAGCTTGAGTGAGGTTAAGTAATCCCTTGATAAAGACTGATTTGACCCTTCATTTGTGTTAAGGAGCTCTTGAATTGACTAACGCACCCTTTGATTTGGATTTGCCCTCTAATTTAACCATGGTAAAAGATGGAGACGATGATGAATAGTGTTTGGGTCTTGTCGCCCATGGTCTTATAACTGAACGAGTTAATTCAGTTTTAGACTTTGACATATTAGCACAATTGGCCCCTCTTTTCTTTTCTATTCTCTGCTCCCTTTCTAGTTATAACAAGAGTTTCAGGAATTGCAAAATCGGTCCTTGTGGTTTTAATAAAATGAAAGGGACTAGTAAAATGGGCTTATGATTGGGCTTTTGGTTTAAATGGATCCGGATAAGGTATTTTAGGGTGTAGTTGAAGGCCCATTAAGGGTTAGGGATCATTTATGGAACTTTCTGAAAGTATGAGGGGTTATTTTTGAAACATTGTTAGGTCGTGTTTGACTTTTGTTGACCAAGATTGACGGAGTTTGACTGTATATTTGACTTTTCTAGCTTGGCTTCCCCGGCTTTTGAACCTCTTCCATCTCCAGTGTACGTGCTTGCTTTGTTTTTTGATGGTTTCTTGTGATTTCTGATATATCCATACCTGCACACATAGAACATAGAAACAAGTATATTTATGCCATTTTTCACTGTGTTTTGAATTTAATTGGGTTATTTTAAGCATAAATGGATATTTGTATTTTACCCTTATCAAGTACTACATTATGTCTTTATCAAGAATCAACACTCAACAGTCGGTTTCTTTTAATCCTTTTCCTTCATTAGATCAACAGTCAATCAAAAGAAAAAACACAAACATTCATAGGGACCCGTTATATAAACATTGCCCCTCTGATGATGATTGGGAAAAACTAGAATCCATATGTAAGACCTTAGAAGCTTTTAATGCTTGCACCAACATCATATCAGGAAGTGAATACCTAACATCTAATTTATATTTTAGAGAGGTGCAATATATCAAGCAAGTTTTGGATAGGCAATTCAATGATGAACGTGAATGGCTAGGAAAAATGGTGAAAAAATGAAAGAAAAGTTTGATAAGTACTATAATGAAAGCAACATGTTGATTAGCATTGGGTCATAATTAGAATCCAAGATTTTAAGTTTACTATGCCATTGATGTTGTGACTTTAAAAGGAGACTATATGATGCAAATGAAATCCTCAAGAAAACCCTAGAATTGAAAAAGATTTAAAGAGAGATACATGCTGAGTATGCTCGCTTGTTGCATGTACGACCTGCAAGTTCAACGATTGACTCAACTTCTTCTAGTCACGGAGGTGAAACAGAACAGGTAGGTCCAAGCAGAGGGTTTTCGTATTATTATTCTCGCTTGAAACAAACTGATGTTTTTGATTTACAAAGCGTTACTTAGATGTGTATTTGGAACAGGGAATATATTTATGTAAAGATAATTCTGCCATCTCTTTCAATATCTTGGATTGGTGGAGAATACCATGAGACAAAGTGTTTCTAAAGTACTATTCAAAAATGGCAGGCCATTTCTTAGCTATTCCAATCAACAACTGTTTGCAACAAAGCTAACATTTAGGCGCCGTCAGGTGTCGTGTTATCGATACTTATCGCGCCTCATTAGATCCAGAAACAGTACAAGCATTGATTTGTGGAGGTGATTGGATTCATAAACTTTACGTTGTTAAAAAAAACAAGGTATATACATTTCACTTTTTTTAACTCTTAATTCTCATATAATTACTTATAATGCCACTCACTTTTTTGTTGTATCTTAGAAAGAAAAGAAATTGCAAGAGATATTTTTGGTTGATGTCGCGGATATATGAAAATTAAATTTGGTTAGTTTAGTCACTTATTAGTTTAAAATAAAAGAGTTTTATATATTAAAGTTTTCTCTTAATATATATTGAATTTGTTTTGTGTTGCAGTAACATCAGGTATACACTAATAACACTATGATGGATTTGCGTAGCAACCTGCAACCTGTGTTTTCGACTTATTTTTCAGCCTGTTCTCAGCTCAGTTTTTGTGTTCTGTGATATCATAATGTATTTTCATGTCTGCAAGTCTCTGGTTTTGCAGTTCATGAGGTCTGCAAGTGTGTGCTTCATAACTGTAACGATGGGCATGTTCTTGTATTTTATAACTGTAACGGTCTGCAAGTCTTGTTTGGAACTTACCTTCTTATGATTTTGGTATTTTTATTACTGTAATGGTGGGAATGTTCTTGTATTTTATTTGTCCATTTTTTCTTGTAGTTGTCCACTTTGCAAGCCATGGGTGTTTTAATAACTGAATGGAACTTGCTTTCTTATTAAGTCTTGTATCCTATTTGTCGAGGTTGTATGGTCTTTTAATCAGTCCATGACATGGAACTTATTGTTTTATTAGTCATTTTTAAGCTTACAAATATCTTGTCCTAAAAGAGTAAATTTAACTATACCTATTGGCATGGTGTCCTAGTAATTTGGTTTGTTTTGTTGCTGATTTTTGCTGGTGCCTGATGCGTAACTGGTGTTTGGGTTATGGTTTTATTTCTAGCATGGATATTGGAGCATAAGGAGATTTTGGGTCGTGGAGATTTTGAATCTTTGGTCTATTATTACTTCTAGGACCATGGGTCCAAGGATTCTAATGCATAAATCTAACTGAAGGGAAACAGTGTGCTTCAAGAAGTGTAATGGGCTTTTGATAAAGATGAATACTGGATGTGTTTTCTTGCCTAAAAGTTTTATATTTAGTCATTTTATCATCGGTTGAACGAGCTTATTCGAGCTCGTACACGAGCTTATTAAGCGAGCTAAACGATCTCGAGCTCATAAACGAGCTATTCGAGTTTCAAATTGTAAGTAAAAAATGGTCAAAACTTATAAACGAGCTTCGAGCTCGAGCTCGAACCAAAAACATATACTCGAGCTCGAGCACGAGCCTAGTCAAGAAATACTATACGAGCTCGAGCCGAGCTTAAAACATTAAAAATTTTTTTGAGCCAAACTCGATTAACCTAAAACTCGACTCGGCTCGGATCGTTTACACCCCTAGTTTTAGGTATGCAAGTGAATCCCTAAACCACCAAGTCGACCAGGAGACGAATAAAGGCAGGCATTAGAAGGACAGAAAGAGCCCAAGGATCATATGAAAACTCTTATAATCTTCGTGCGCACTAATACACGTCCGATTAATGGTTTCTTTATTTTAAATCGTTCATATATCTAAAACCGTGTGTATTTTTAACAATGACTATCATCGGTTGATAACACTTAGTACTCAGCCATGTTAAATACGATCTAAATGTTTGTTATGTTTTATCTTGATTGCTTAATTTATTGATGATTGTTGTTTATAGTTTACAATAATATATTCCGTTACGTGCTTAAGTATGCACCTATCATTCAAGATGTTGTCTATCCCTACAATATTTAATGCGCTGCAAATTCGGTGTTGTTTGGGCGTAGGCTAAGAGTCCGTGATAGCTCTCCATATTGTAATTTATATATCTAGAATCATAGGATCATAAATATTGACCTCATAACAATTACAGGTTTAAAACATGGGTTAATCCTAATGCCTCTTATCAAGCAAATCTTAATACTTACTATGCGATCTCTGAATGCATAACAATAACAAGTTCTAGAATTTAATATGCTACCGGTACACTCATATAAATTTTACTAACACTAGACATTCTAAAAAAGACGACAAGGCAATGCATACATGGCCGTAACAACGGAATAGACATGCACGCCTGTAGATCAACCTTAACTCAAACCCGGTAAAGATAAAATCATCTTGGTTACCAACGATGGGTACCCGAATTCCTAAAGATCTAAGGGTGAACCTCACATTTTAGGGTGGAATTCTGAGGGTTATTGTGCTAGTCATATAAATTCCTATCCATGAGACGCTATTAATACTCAGTTTTCGTCGGTATGTGTCGTAAAAAAATTAATTTGGGTAAAAATCACCTTTTATGTTATGTTTTGATATATTACCCATCTTTTTAAGGACAAAGCAAATGGCAAATGAAAGAATAGTTTCTAAAGCTTATTTCCCCCCTACACTTAAGTTAAACATTGTCCCCAATGTTTTATAAAAGTACTCGTTGAAATGAATAAAGGGAAAAGAAAACAAGTAAAAGAAACTAGTACTCCCCTGGTTGCTCAATAATGGAGAAGAAACATGCGATAACTGGTTAAACCGTCCTCCGAGAATCATCTAATGAAACTTTATAAGAACTTCCAAGCTTTTTCTCATCAAATATAATCTGTAATCAAAGACAAAGACAACTATACCAAGCATAAAATGTGCGATAGACAAATATACAATGTGATATTAGGGTTCGACTCGATAGATATGATGAGAGAATTTTTAAACTCATTAGGTTTTTGCAGGTTTATAACAGAAGAGTACATATTTTAATTGTTGTCCAAGTTTTATTTTCAAAAATAATTAAAAACTTTAAGTTTTCTGGACCTAGGCGTTTGACGCCGTCAGGGTTTACGTGACTCCGTCACAGGTATTGTGGTAACGGCGTAGCGTGTAAATCGTGACGCCGTCTCCACATTCTGTGAAAACGAAATTTTTATGTTTGATGAAAAATTTCCTTCACTTGATTCCATAGGTTAATTCCTGTACAAATAGCCGCATAAATCCTGAGATTTAAAAATTCAATCATACGACGCGAATTAATCTAAACAATTCATTTAACATGTTTGAATTTGTCTCAAAAGCCGGATAAATTCCCCTACACTTATTGTTTGAAAAATACCTTTGATTTAAATTAAGACGAGGTTAAAGACAAACAAAGCATGATTACAAGATAGTTCAAACATAAAAAACTATAAAGAATTAAAACACACATGACACTCCTAATTTGCGAGAAAAGTAAATTGGGTTGCCTCCCAAGAAGCGCTTTTCTTTATTAACGAGTCTTGTAGCTAGACTCGAAGTCACACGTTAAGTGTCGTAGAAGTGGTCCAAGTCGATGATTTCTCTTGGACTTTCTCTTTCGGAGAGCTTCCTAGTAGTAGGGATTCATTGTAGGGTTTTGGTAAATTCCTCTCTATCGGGGTCAATCAGTCTAATCTTGGCATGCCATGCTACATCTCCGTTTTTGGGTGGTTTCTCCTAGTTAATTGGTTTTTTAATTAGGTCCTCTGATTCCCACATGTTACACTTAAGGTTAATGGGTATGGCTCCTAGAAATTCTACCATTCTTCTAAACACTAAGGTATCCTTAAAAGGATTAAGTTTGGCATCTCTAGAAATTTCCCATTCTCCAGGCAAATGGCAATCTAAGAAGTCCTTCCTAGCATAATAAGGGGTTTGTGCGCCTATTCCGTCTGAGCTAGGTCGTGGTTTGTAGGATTCCCTTTTTCTAAGTGTGGTCCAATAAGGTGATTCCTCCTCACCTAAGTATACCCCTTTTACACCGAATACTGACCTAGTGATTCCTTCTCCTACTGCTATTTTAGCCATTCTACAATCTATGACTGCGTTGGCGGTAGCTAGGAATCCTCTTCCTACCAGCAAAGGGGTCTCGGGGTCCTTCTTCATGTTAATTACGTAGAAGTCATTTAATAGTTTTAGTTTTCCTAAGTGGACTTCTACGTCTTTCATAATCCCAACGGGGTAGGATTTGGTTATGTCAACCAATCCAAAGATATGGTCAATCTCCTCTAATAGTCTGATGTTAAGCTTTTTGAAGAGGTAAAGTGGGATTATGTTTACGCACGATCCTAGATCAGCCAAGGTGTCGAAAGGTTTTGAGTCCCCTAATCTACAAGGTAGCGTGAATAGTTTAGGGTCTTCTATTTTTGCAGGTACTTCTCCTTGGACAAATGCTGATCCATTTTTGCCTAGTTCTAAGCTCTCTACATATTTATCTAATATAGCATTATAGATTAGAGCGTGGGCTAGGACTTTGAGAACCGGTAGGTTAAGATGCAAATCCTTAAATTCATTTTCAAGAGTTGGTTTGGGTTCCTCTGGTTGTTGTGGTTTGATTTCAACCACGAGTTGAGCAGGCTTCTTTGGGAAATGATTGCCTCATTGAAATGTGCCTTGATAGCATTGATTGAGGTAGACAGGTGAGATGAGCATTGTAGGTCTATTGTTGGGTAAGAAAGAGTAGACAAAACTGGATGAGTCCCCAATTTTGGGTTCTTAACCGTATCGCTAGGTAATGTACCCATTATTCGATCGGTGATAGCCTTCAACACAGTGTCAATTTTGTTGGTCATCTCACTTTGTTGTTGTTTGAAATAGGCTTCAAACTTGGACAGTCTAGCGTCTTGAGATGCCATGAAGTTGGAAACCAGTCCTTCTATATTTGATTGATTGTTAAAATTTTAAGGACGGTTGTTGAAGGAACGGTTCGGGATCGAATCGGTGGGTTGGAACCAGTTAGGTGGGTTTGAGAAATTGTTTTGGGAATTCTAGGGTTGTCTCCACCTATGGTTTGGGTGACTTTTCCATGACGGATTGTAGGTGTCTCCAAGATTATTTTAGTCTGGCTTGAAGCTATACCACTTACCTCCTGCTTCATTGATACACGAGGATGCGTATTCGACAAAGGCTTGTTCGGCGTTTTTCATGCACTACTGAGTGTCATGGGGACCACTGCAGATTTTACATGAGGTAGAGATTCTGTTTACTTAGGTGGGTTGTGTCATAGCAAGATACGCTTCGATCAAGCATTGAACTTGATTTTCGAGCTTGATTAGACGGCGGTCGGATGTACTCGGGACATCTTGAGGCAAAGCGATTGCCTTGACCGACTTAGAGAAATCCCTTGGGTCATTCCAACTTTCGTTGTCATAGAGGGCGAGGTCCTCTAATAATGCCCAGGATTCTTCAGCGTTGATGTCATGAAGCTTACCATCGGCCATTTGGTCAATGGTTCGTCTTATGACGGGATTGACATGGTCATAAAAAATTTAGACATAGAGCCAAAGGTCTATGCCATGATGAGGGACTTTTTGGAGTAAGTCCTTGAAACAAGTACATGCTTTGGATAAAATTCTCCATGATGTTGTTGGAACATCAGGATATCGTTGCGGAGTTTTGCTGTCCTTCCCGGTAGAAAGAATTTAGCAAGGAATTGGGTAGTAAGATCCTCCCATGTGGTGATGGATCCTGCTGGAAGGCGCTCAAGCCAATTGCTAGCTTGATCGCGAAGGAAAAATTGAAATAAACGCAGGCGCGTTCTTTCCCTATTGTCACCGTCAAGGTTGAGTGAGTCCACAAGTTTAAGGAAATCCTTAAGGTGTTGGTTTGGATCCTCGGACCGAAGTTCGTGGAAATAGCATTCGTTTTACACCAACCGGATGGTGTCGGATCGAAAAGGTACCACATTGTTCCCTGCGGGGAGCTTGATGGTATTCCTATAGCCCTCGCGGCTAGGTTTGGAGTAGCCTCCTAGAGTACGAATAGGATTCTCGTCTCCCATGGTGGTTGACGAGAATGGGTTACGAAACAAATAACACAAAGAGAATATAGACTATAAGAAAGCTACTATGCGTAAATTAAATCTTACTTGAAAGGATTCAAACAAGTAGAACTAAGCTAAACTATGATCAATACCTAACTATTCCCTAAGTTGCGGCTCCAAAAACTTGATGCGATCGTCGTAGGACTTCTACACGAAGTTTTACAACTCCCTAGGTAGAGCATCTAATCATTGTAGTAGTATAGGCAAGACTCGGGGGGAGGGGTTTATCGTTCACTCGAGGAATAGGTTGGGAAGGCTTGATCATGGTCGAACAGAATTATAAGGGTTGAGGGAAGATTATTTTTGTATTTTTATGTTTTATGGAAAGCAAGTACAATCATATATTTGAGAGGAGGTTTGGTTTTAGCTATTAAACTAAATATAATCTAAACTAGTGGTGATAACAATAAGATAAAAGACTGTGTTTATTTAATCATGTATTACTCCCTAGATTGCTTCTCCTAGTGTTGTTGCCTTGTCACACTTGTGATGATCTGTGTAATTATTTCCTAAGTCATGAACGAATTACACGAACCCGCCTTCTACTTAGCATTCCGTTAGATCAACGCACAAGAAAGGTAGTATGAAGACTATTCAAGGCCCCTAAGGGTACACTAAGTGCATGTGAAATATATTAAGAGTGGATCAACCATATTAGGGGGCAAGGTAGTATGAAGACTGTTACCTGATGGTATCCTTTCTACACAATCATGTTTTCCTAGACATATCAACAGCGATGCAGATAAAAGCTGGTTTTCTAAGACCTAACATGCACATCCATCACAAGAAGCAACACCACTAAGATCTACATTCTAGGTTTCATACAATCATAAATAAACACAATAGGAGGCTTAGCCTAGCATGTTAATAAAGCAAGAACATAGATGAATCAAACAACACATAGACATATTGAATGATTAAATAAACCTTACTTGATTAAAACATGAGTTGGAGGAAGTACAATAGGGTTTTTAGGCCCTAAAATCGTTCCAAACAGCTGTTAAATAAACTAGGGTTCATACCCTCTTTTTATTCTAAAGTTACACCCTTAAAACCCTAAATTCGGGTTTGTAAATATTGGAAAAACGTTGTGACAGCGTTACGTTTTAATTGTGACACCGTCATGAAAGAGAATATTCTAGATAATGGGCTGGGTCGTGTGCCCTCACGCCGACTTGAGATCCAGTGACGCCGTCTTGATCATCATTATGACGGCGTTATGTTGTATTTGTGACGCCGTCTCCAGCCACTATAGAGAAATTCTTGAGCAACGTTGGTGTAGGTCCGTAGTCTTGTCCGTTTCTTCTCCAAATGAGCCCAAGTTATGTGTATTTCCTCAAAATGCCTTCCAAATGGAAAATATCTAAAAAGGAACAATTAAGTACCTATTTTGGGAATAAACACACGATTTAGGGGGTTAAACGACCCCAGAAAAGTGTATAAAATGACACCTCATCACCAATATATAAAATGATCACTTTCAAAAAGAGGTGGTCTTTGCATAGATTGCCCTTCTAGATATTTATCTGAATCTATAAATCAATTCAAGCTTTAATGTATAATATAGTTAAAGATCTTGGGTGACCTTGGCTTCTAATACCAACTGTGGAAACTAGAAGGGGGGGGGGGAGGTTGAATAGTTTTTACCGTTTTAGATTAAAACTTAGATTATCGACTTATGAGAACTCAAGAGATATACACAAGTGTATATGATAGATATGCAATAAGTAAATAAGTAATCTACAAGATATGAACAAGTAAAGATAAGAAAGATCAAACCGATGACAGAATGATTTATAGTGGTTCGGCTACGAAGCTCCTCTTCGCCCTACTCCACTGCCCAAGGACCCGACTTGAGAGTTATCTTCACTATGTCAACCAGCTCCCTTTAGGCGGAGAAAACCGTACACGACGCTTACACTTTTTCCGGTACTAAGCTAAATACCGAGTTCTACTTCAAGATAGAACCAATCTAACACACTATGTATTTTGAGGCCTAAATACTAACCTATCATACGCATATGATACACACAACACACAACACAGGGTATACAAGATTAATGATTATCACAAACGTGATGACACAACTAAACTATTAACACTTGAAGTTTGACATCTTCTTGAGTGTTCTTCACTAAAGAGTGGAATGAGTTGATCACTTGTAATAGATTATGTAAGAAGTATAATTGAAGAAATATGTAATCTAATGATCTACCAAATATTTGTTAAGAGTTGTTAAAAATGAAAGCTTAAGGTTGCTATTTATAGGCAAGCCTTTGAAATTCAAATGTTGTCCCAGACAGCTGTGAGCTGCGACCCACGGATCTACCGTAGCTGGATTCGTCTAGTGTATTAGGTGGATCCGTTGGGGGAGTTAGGACAACATTTGTCATTTTATGATTAACCCTAAATCTATACAAAATATTGTTTTATACTTAATAAAACTAGTTTATTAGATTCTTCTAGAACAAAATATTTCTTATCACCAATAAGGAAAGATTTTCTAGATTTGGGAAGATTTAGAAAGATTTGGAAAGATTGTTTCCACTTATGGTTAATTTTATTTTGTCTTACATGATTAATATAACTAGCTTATAATTATTCATGTGTTAACTAAATCATTTGATTAGAGAAGGTTTATGCAAATGATAATATTTTTCTTTGATCATTAACTATGTGTAATAATATCATATTCATACTGTAACACCCCCATTTTGATAAATATAGCGGCGAAAGCTAATCTGGGGTATTACTTCATGAATCACAGACACAATCATAGAAAACGACTCAAAAGAGACGTTTTTAAAAGATACGTTATCATTCATTTAAAATCAGAGTTTTACAAAGGCATGTCCCAAAATCTAGAAACATAAAATGTGAATGATAACAAGTTTTAGCCATCTTCAAGTCCATGCCACTCCATGCCATAAGTTTCCTCAAATACCAGGAATAACACCGCAATAAAAAGTGGTCACACAAAGGTTGAGTGAAATTCATAGGTTTGAAATGTAATAGTTGAATACAAGTTATCATAAAGGAAATATTTGCATTGCAGGGACAATTATCATGGAGAACATTATTATTGCATCTAAGCTCATGACACCAATACGTTAACAGGGAAAATCACCGTAGTGACATTGGTTGGGGAACAGATGTCCCCGTGGAAAGGTAACTTGCCAAGGTTACCCATTAGGTCAAATATAGTGCGTTTGGCTACCCTATGAATGGGTATACAAACGAGAACCGTCACCCCCAATAGATCTATTCACAATACTTACGTTTACTCGTAGGCAATTAATGGTTCATGATATGGAAATAATGGCACTGGAAGCTACTTAGGCAATAATATATCTGGATAGCATACATATCTGGATAGCATACATTTAGAAAACACTTGTATTCATGGTTTAAGCATGTATCCCCCTCACGGGTTTATAAATTATAAGAGATTTAAAAGTGAGGCTATGAACTCATTAAGTCTTTGAAAAGTAATTACATTGTTATAAAATAAATAAGTATGTAAAAGAGTTTGTAAACAAGCATGTATCCCCCTCGCGGGTTTATAAAACATGTAAATAAGTAAAGGCGAGGTTATGAACTTCACCTTAACAGGATAAGGAAATCTGATTGCTGGCAAAAGTATATGAAATGAAAGTAACGGCTTCGTCACACAACCTGGGTAATATGTCAAGTCTTAGTTTGATTGGATATGTTTTATGTCATAAAGCCTTTAATGTAATATCATTTTGATTGAATTTATTATGGAAATATCATATCACTGTTCGGGCCATCATAATTCAGAGGTCATGTAGTAAACGTTTGAGGAGCCAGGACACTTTAAATCGTAAATCCAGCAAACTCGTCAAAACGTATACCCAAATGAAACCCCTCACATGATCCCTAGTATCGTGATACAATATGATTTTAATGTTTCTTCAAAAGTTAGTTGATGATAAATTAGTGGTTTTAATATAAAACGTATTTAATTTAAAATGCGTCGATCGTTAATTAATAACGGATTAATGTGTCGGGTTTCAATAAAAACAAGTTTAATAACTTTTATTTATATTTTTATAATTTATATAAAAATATATTATTTTATATTTTAAGAATTTAATTAAATATAACCCTTGATTTATAAATATTTACAAAACTAGTCCTTTTAGTATTTATCAAATAATCCCTTGACTTTATAACTTGGCAAAACTTACCCTTGAAGTTATAACTTTATTAAAATGACATTTTAAGCCCTTGTACTTGATAATTTCAAAAAGTTACAATATATACCCCTATGCATGGAAATTATTACAAAATTAGTCCTAATTTGCATGCAAGCTATTTTTAACATTCCAAAAGATATTTGCAAGTTATAGCTTATTAATATAAGCTAAAATAAGATGTTTTAACGTAACGAAAGTTTATAATAACGATTCGTTAAGCTAGAAATCAAAACGGGTCATTTTAGGGTTTTAAAACGAAAACGCGTAGGTTTTTAATTCAAATCTTATCAAGACTTAATAAAGTGATTATAATATTGTTAGTTAAGCTTATTAGGATAGCTTATAACATCAGTTTGTGATTATAGCTTGTAGATTAAATAAAAACATGATATTAGGGTTTCATGAATTCGGTTTGGATCAAAAGTGAATAACGAGTAGATTTTAAGTTAAAAGCTTTTAACAAGAGTATGAACATGATCATATGAATAGTATAAGAGTTATGAAATAGTACACGAGCTTATAGAACCTGGTTTCGAGCTTAAGGATTTGAAAATGGGCCGTATGGGTCTCTTTTCACTCGTACGCCTAGAATAACTTGCTCGGGGCTTCAAGACTTGGCTTCTTTCTGCTCTTGGGACTCTTAGAACTATTCTTGATCAGCTTAGAACTCCATTGTTGAGATAGTTAGAGAATTGAAGGTGTGAGTTAAAAGAACAAGGGTACGCATCTATTTATAGGGTCGAAGACCCCTTGGTGCCCAAGTTTAGATTAGCTAGGTGTCAAGAGAGGGTGAGAGACTTAGTGAGCAAGGAGTGATGATAGGGATAGTAATTTGGTGAGTCTTGGTGGCAAGGTGGCAAGGAGGTGGTGGTTTCCTTGGAGCTCAAGGGGTGACGAGGCTTAGAAACCTTAGAGACCAAGGGTGTGTCGTGTAAGGTGCTTGGTAACATGTGGTGTGAGTTAAAAATAGTTTAGATATAGTTAAAATGGGTCAAAAGGGTCGTGGTTTAAAAGGGTTACGGGTTAAATAGTTTTAGGGTTTAGGATTTTATAATTAGGTTTTTGTTTAAGGTTAGAATTAAGGCTTAGGAGTAGTTTAGTTTCAAAATGGGTGGAAAATGAAATGAAAAGAGGTGTTTCGTGTTTTTCGGGTTCGAGTAACGTTTGATCGCGGGTCTTTTAACTTATACCATTACGATCGCGGTCTTTCAACGATCATCGTGGTACATTTGGTTTTTAACGATGATAATCATACGAGTCCGCGAGAAGGGAATTAGATTCGTGTATCATTTTATCAATTTAAATAGAGAAGAAGGTCTTTTGGGAGGGAAACGTTTTCTAGTTAATTAAAATTAAAATTTGACAAGTTTGGCCCCTAGACTTTAATACATATTTCATATCTTTACATAAAGGAATAAAAGCATTTTCTTAATATGTATCGGTTTAGTTGTTCATGCGTGACGTGAGTTTTTGGAACTGATCATGTCTTTGGAACATAAAATATTGAGTTTGAGAATGAATGGAAGAACATGTTTATACTACATTAATATGAATTAAGGAGTTATGCCGAACTGTTATTGTTATAATTTTTCTAAAGTAAGTCATTTAAAAATATATGTTCATGACTAAATAGTATTAAGTAATTTATCATTGTGATATAAAATAAATGCCACAAGTTTCGTTGTACTATAGCATTATTATTAAAGAGAAACACGTTACATGTACACCGTAATTATAATGCGTAGAATCGTTAGTAGAATTTGTTTAAAAGAGGAAACAAGAAGTTATCGGTTAATTATTCATCGTCCCCCCAAATTATGTAGATTATCATAAGGGCACTATGTTTGGTTAATAACGAGTGGCGGTTTTAATGCTTCATATTTTCGGATGTTATAATTAATATATAATTAGGGTTTTTGACCTAAAAATTACGTCATAAGTTCATTTGATAATATTGTCGTAAAAAGATAACGTACATGTTATAGAGGATAATAGATTATTGACTTGACATATTATGATGTTTACAATGATGTAAACCATAGACAAGAAATAGCCATAGGATCTTGCGAAGCTCATTTACTTTTAAAATGTAAACTATGATACGTATTGGAATGGAATGAAACGAAATTTTATTCTCGTGAAAAAGTAGTACTTAATATAATACATAGAGATTACATTAAGGAAATACTGGAAAATTACGGGTTGTTATACATACCTTAAGTGATTTGTCATCAAGTAAACTTTCGACTAGATAACTTGTTTACGTAAACTTTTATGTAGTATGACATTATATTTGTTATTATCAAAACATAAAGATCATTAAATATAAATTCGTTTTTTTTGCGCGAATATTTGCTATTAACAATCTCCCCTTTTATGATGACAAAATATAAACTCATGCTTATTTAAAAGTTACTAAATCAGTATTTAGTAGATGTGTTTACATTTCTTCTCCCCCTTTTTGTCGAAGCAAAAAGCGTTGTAGAGGCCTTCCTTTTTGTCAAAGCAAAAAATGTTACTAAAACATGTTGTGGAAGTGAGGCATGTCATTTGGATGAACAAAATCTAAGATGTTTGGAGGATTGGGATCTACCTAAACTGGGACAGATCTCCCTAATGGTGGATCCGTGATCCGCGGGTGTCCAAAAATATAAACAGAGTTGATTTTTGAGCAATTTGAGAAAAGGTGTTGTGTTTTTGGCAATTGGAGTATGTTATATTTACCATTAGGAGTATGTGACATGATTTTCGGAGTTGACGTCCAAGTTTTGAGTGAACTGTGCAACTTGTCGTGAATTTCCCGATGGAATTTCAACGTAGTCGATCCTACTAGGAGTGTGTTAACTTTTAGCATAAGTTTGACCATTACTAATAACACAATCATTTATGAACATTTCGACTCAACAAAACATCGTCAACACAAGTGTGAGTTGCAATTTGATGATAGTTCTTTTCGTCTATTTCAATCGATTTCGTAATTTCATGTATTGACCATACATGTAGATGTTGAAAATATCTATGGTCATTTTATTGATATTTTCTTTATCTAGTAAAATTCTAATCTCTATTATGTTCATGATCGGAAGTATTGTAATTGGAACTTGTAATGAGAATTAACATCTTTTGAATAATGATTAATTTCTTCATTAAATTTTTGTTTACGATTATTTTTTAGATGATGGAGAATCACTATCCATGATAAGTTCCATCATTCCTAATCCTAACATTAAATAATTAAATACTTCACGTTTTAAAGGCTTAGTAAATATATCGGTTATATTATCTTTGGATGCAACTTTCTCGATAGAAATGTTGCCCTTTTGGACGTTATCGCGTAGAAAGTGGTGACGAATTTCTATAGTTAGTTCTAGATTGGTGTACGGGGTTTTTTACTTAAGTCGATGGCGCCTTTATTGTCGCACATAATTGAAACGTCATCGAGGCATATGTCGTAGTCGATGAGAGCTTGTTTCATCCATAGTGCTTGTTGACATGCCTTCTCGGCGGAGACGTATTCGGCTTTGGTCGTAGAGATAGCAAGGGCCGTTTGTTTCTTAGCGAACCAATATGTCAAACAACATCCCATGAACGTACAAACGCCGCTAGTGCTTTTACAATCAATGTAATCCCTCGCGTGGTCGGAGTCGGCATAAACTATAGTTTCTATTCCGGTTCCTTTCGGATACCATAATCCTAAATGTGTAGTTCCTCCAATATACCTAAATATATGCTTAACGGCTTCTAAATGGGTAGTCCTTAAGGATTTTTTCTTAAAACGACCCCCAACCCCCCCCCCCAAAGCAGCCACCCGCCCCCCCCCACCCTCCCCCCCCGACCCTCCCCTCGCCCCCCCGCCCCCCGCCCCTTCCCCCCCCCACCCCCCCCTCCCACACCTCCCCCACCCCCCTCCCCCCACCCCCTCCCACCCCTCCCCCCCCCCCAGCATCTATATCCTTGTGCAATTGAACTATGAATTAACACCCAATGTTGTATATTTCGCTGCGTGAAATTTGGGGGTGTTAAAGCCACTATTTCCATATCATGAAACATTAATTACTTGCGAATAAACGCAAATATTGTGGATAGATCTATTGGGGGTGACGACTCCTGTTGGTATACCCGTTCATGGGGTAGCCAAACGCACTATATTTGACTTTATGGGTAACCTTGGAAAGTTACCTTCCACAGGGACATTTGTTCCTCAACCAATGTCACTACGGTGATTTCCATGTTAACGTATTGATATCATGAGCTTAGGGCAATATTGTTTTTCATAATAATTGTATGTGGTGCAATTATTACCACTTATGATAACTTGTATTCGATTATTACTATTTATGGGTGTATAACAACGTAACCCACTGTCTATGATGACTTGTATTCAACTATTTATCAAAAACCTGTTAATTTCGCTCAACCTTTGTGTTGACCCTTTTAGCATGTTTATCTCAGGTAATTGAGCAACCTATGGCAAAGAGTGGCACGGACTTGAAGATGGCTAAACTGTTATCATTCAAACTTTCTGTTTCTAGATTTTGGGACCTGTTTTTATAAAACTCTGATTATTATTGAATGATAACTTATCTTTTAAAAACATCTCTTTTAAGTCGTTTTCTATTATTGTGACTATGATTCATGAAGTAATACCCCAGATTAGCTTCTGCTTCTATATGTCAAAAATGGGGGTGTTATAGTAGTTGTAGAGGAAATGATCTGATGAAAACCCTAATTAGAAGTATGTAAGACTGATTGTAGAAGAATTGATGAAGTGAGAGTATATAAAGGAGAGTTTTTAGCGGATACAGCCTACTATCAAAGTGCGGGAACGTCAGTCGGCGTTCATAATATACCATTAATCAACAACTTGACTAACTTAAATGTGTCAATAACACAATTAAAGGAATGCACAGATTAACACCTTTAATTCAAAAAATGAACAAAGTAAATCCACACACCTTTGTCATTCCAGACCTGGGCTGGTAAACTATTCATACCCTCAAATGGGCCTTATTTAGGCTAATGCATACAAGTCCCAAAACTAGAAAAGGGTGTTTGGTTTTAGTTATTAATTGCCGATACAACCAATACTAATAACACTATATACTTCTCACTTTGACTATTAGCTACCCACAACCAAAAAAAACATAGGTCAAATTATCTACAGATAAATGGTAGACTGGAAATCACAGGTTTTGCAAAATTTTGAAGTAACTAAAGACATGGTAGATTATGTTAATGTAAAGTATGGTACGATTTGGCTATTCAACAATGAGGTTAGTGATGAGATACTAGACGATTTATTAAAAAGAGTATAGGATAACCAACAGAGGGTAAAAGGTTTGTGTTCGCAACCACATGCATTTTGTTTTTCATATGAACATATAACAGATTCATGTGGATCAAAAACGAAAGGGATTTTTTGTATATATTTAGTTTTTTCATATCTTTATAGATGATAAAGCAACATGAATTGAAATTATTGATGATGTTGACAAAGAAAATGTTAATGTAGAAGTTGTGCTTAACAAGCCAAAAAACAATAAGTTGAAGGGAAAAGGTAATAGTTGATTTTACAATTTCTAAAACTCTTAGGAATGGTAATTTCTGGAATAGCATTAGAGGAATTATCCTTTTTGCAAACTTATTTAATCTTGTGAACACACATTATTTATCCAAACACCTCTATACATATATAATTATGATGAATTGAAACAAAGTGTCTTACTATGTAACCCTTTATGAGTGACTCACAAACCCTTTATAGTTTACTTATACCATATACAAAGTTAAATATAATGAGTTTAAGCAATTTACCATACCTCCAACCCCTATATGTGTTTTGTTCCAGATTCCATGGATTGTTAAAGGGGTGTTTGGATGGTTATTCAAGCATAAATTCAGAGATGATTGGGCTTCATGTTGTTATAATTTGAAAGTACTATCTTTAAGACATCCATTTCATATGAAATTTACTAATTACATCTTACATGCAGAACTCATAATATTGGACTCAAACACTTGTAATTCTGATGATAGTTGGGAACCAATAAAATCTGTTAACAAAATTAACTCAAAGTCTGTATTGAAATGTAAACATGGTACAAGCTCTATTAGTTTTAAATGAAGAAAAGGTTCACCATCCAAAAAAGGTTCATGCTCTAAATCTACAAAAACTAAACCTTATAAGGTTTTGATTCAAGTTCAGATGATCATGGGTCTGTGTTTAGAGGTAAACCTGGGAAAAGCTCTGTTTATTCAAAAGGAAAAAAAACATTCAGTCTCGAATAAAGGAACATGCTCAAAAAAAGGTTTATGTTCTAAATCTGAAAAACACTAAAGCTTCAAATGTTATAAAGTTTTATAGTGATTCATGTTCAGATGATCATGGGTCTGTGTTTAGAGGTAAACCTGGGTCAACTTCAAAAGGTGTTGGAGCTCTAAAACATTCCAGGGGTAAAAAAAGTAAAGGCAACAGGAAGATGGTTTAGCATTAGCCTTTGTTGGTGTACCTGGAGTTTGTGAAGCTTTTGTTCAACAGCTGACCTGCTGTTTGTGAAGCTTTTGTTCTTCTTTTGTGTAGTTTAAAACTTATGGCTTGTATACCGAAAACTATTATATGTTTTTTATGTGGTGTATCAAGTCTATATGGATATCTAGTTTATGGTTATTATGAAATGTAATAGTTGCACCAGCTGCAACACTTATTTTGAAAAAAAATTGGGTACATTATTTAAGCATTTTTCATATTCTACTTATGTTTTAAAGAATAAAAGGATGTGTTTGGAAACAAGTAAAGGATGAAGTAGATATGTTTACAAAACATGGCCTTAATAAATAAGGATTAGTCAG
Organism: Tanacetum coccineum; assembly: GCA_026074375.1. Taxonomy (NCBI): domain Eukaryota; kingdom Viridiplantae; phylum Streptophyta; class Magnoliopsida; order Asterales; family Asteraceae; genus Tanacetum; species Tanacetum coccineum. The sequence goes on from BQNB010030060.1 coordinate 50,747, forward strand.
AAACTTAGCCTTAATAGTACGTTTGTGCACACAAAAGATATGCTTACAAAACATGTGCTTAATCATAAGTTTTAGCACAACAAACATATTATTACAATACTTTCTTGCATACTAATGAAAAACAAGAAACACATGTTACCTAAATACTTAAAGACTAAGGTTGATTTTTAGTAATGATGTTTGAGATCATTGTTAAATGAACAACCAGTATCTTTGAGATCATCATCACCCACAACTTCATTTAACCCAATCACAGTAACTAATCTTCCATAGTTTGATCAAACGGATTTTCTTAAGCTAAGTATCTTTGACTTCTTTATAACTGCTCTCATTCTTGTAAACTTAACCCTACTTTTACCCTTCCTTTTCAATAGCAATGACAAAGTAGTTGCTGGAGAAGACACAACATCATCCAATATTACATTATTTGAAAATTCATCTTTACTCTTACCCGAAAGTGAACAATCATCAGAACCTACAGGTTCATCTATCCAATCAAAGCCTTTGAAAGAACAGCTAACATCAAAGCAACCACCACCATACACATCCTCATATTTCCAATAATCAAGAGGGTCAAAGTGATTATCAACACAGTCAGCATGCAAAAAATCGGCATACAGATTCTTCACTGGAAATTCAATACCTATTTTTCTTCGTTTAAGAGGGGGTGTTCTTAGTAAGGGGGAAAGGGATTCTTATTTTTCCCATGCAACAACCTCATCAAATGTCATAGAAGCAACATCCATTTTTAGTTTTTTCATAACTTTTTAGTTTAGACTGTATGTCCCCATGATAATCATCAAAACTCAAGTTTCTAAAATAATAGGCTGCTAAGTTTCTAGGAAGATGGGCAATATACAAGTTAATTAACCCATACATCTCAGCCATATCATACATTTTCTTAATATCAGGGTCACCTTCAACAATTGTCAAACCTATTTCTAGGAATAGAATAAAGCAGACCGCGAATTTCACATTCTAGTTTATAGACAATCATGTCAAGCATTTGAGAAAAACTCATCCTGTTTGAGTTAGATAACTTAAGTGGTAAAACTTTTCCATAGTCATACCTTAAAGGTAGTTCATGGAATACACCATTGTAGTTCACTACAAAAAGTGAAAACTTTTCAGTCGAATCATCAATCCTGTATATATTATATATGTAAAATTACTTCATTATAAAAAACAAAGATTTTGGAAGACAGCATGAACAACAATGTAAACAAACTAAACATGAATCTAGTTACATACCTTTTGCTATTATCCATACAAGAAAAAGGAGGTTTGTGAGAAAACTTTGAAGAGAGTGAAGATTTAGATGTAGCCATACTTATGCATGTACTTGTGTAAGATTGTGAGATCTTTTATTTATGTACTATGAAGATACTACTAACAATGTAAACTAAGTATGTAATTACGGGCCTTATAATTATATCAAAAATAGTAGGGTAATTGGTTAATATTATAGGCTTTCAGTTACTTTTAGTAGGCCTTTATTAATTTTCAGGGAACCATCACAACGGTTTGGAAAATTTGCAAGTTAAAAGATACGTGCTTTAAATGAATTCAAGAATCACAATGTTTTAGAAAAGCAGTATATAAACAAAACATACGCAGGCCAAACTTTACATCTTTATCATCTTCTTAAAACAAACATACACGTAAAGATGATTCAAGCACTACTTGATGAACTACGTGCGACATCTAACTCTATAGATTTGTGAGATATGTGGAATGTCGCAATCCACAAAGAGATACAAATCAAACTTGTAATAACGAGGCAACTGATGGTGGCTGTTCGAGAACTACAAGCCAGTATTAATACGCGTCAGGCCCTTATAGATGATGCAAAAACAAATTTGAAGGATAACAAGATTGCGACTGTTTTATTCTTCATAGAAATTCAAGACAAAGAAATGGCGTGTGTGAGGGACCTTCTGGTCAAGATTGACGAGGTACTCAGGTGGCCGACGGAAAAAGAGGAGTTCCTTGATTATTAAAAGAGTTTAGAAAAGAAAAGGAAATTCCATGATGATGCTACTATTGTTTCTACTTAGAACTCGTCTTTGATAACAATATTTGTATTGAACTTTGTTTGATTCAAATCTATACTTATCTATTATCTTTGTGATATTAATGTTAATTCCTTGTTTAATGAGTATATACTTTTGTTATTACTTCTAGTTATGACTAATATTCGGTGTTTGTTAGACTACAATCAAAACAATGAACACAAACTACTAACAAAATAGGCACAAGGTTTAAGTGACGCAAAAGGTTAATGAAAACATAAGGTAAACATAGGTTTTGCTACCGAATTATAGTTAGTATTTGTATTCAAAAAAAATCAAACCATCTTCTCACGATATGCCAAGGTAATGTCAACAGGATCATCTACATCCAACGACAAGCTATGCGCCAACCTATATAAAAGTATACAAACCCACACACCACAATCACCATATACGCCCCCTGTATAGGAACATTGTCTGCTAGCCTAAACATAATGCTATACTTGCTTGTATCTATTCCTTTCTTTTAAAAAACATTTGCACGTTCTAGGACTACGGGAAGATGGACCTGTAGATAAATTTACATTCATACAAGTCAATAAAAATGTGAAAAATCCTTATGTAGTTATGATGTGTTGTCGTGTAGGGTCAATTATTTGATTATCAAGTTTTACATTTATATTTAGTCGACAAACCTAAAATAACACTTTAACGAGCAGTGTACCTGGTCAAGATGGAGTTTGCGGTAAGTAGGGTGTCGAACACTAAGAGTGGAACATTAATCCTATATTCTATCAGTATTTTAATTAGTCTATTTACTGGTTAAACCTATACTATGTACGTTGTCTAATGAATTGGGGGTTTTCAGCCTGAGAGATTGGCACAGGTTTGGTGATGACAAATATCAATTCAATACACAATAAACACAAAAGATGAAGATTAGAAGATAGAATAGCGGTACAAGCCATATGATAGAAAACTGTATTAACCATATTAAATCCAGTTCAATGCTGGTTTGTTTGTTTTAGTGCAATGATTTACTTATCTCAAAGTGGCATATCATTTTTAAGACTTAGGCGGGACATCATCCTAAGACCTAGATACAATTAATCCTGTCACAATTAATGCATCCGCATAAAGCATCCTTTAGTTTAATTATAACCTATCTTAGAGAATTAAAGCAGTGGTGATCCTGTTAAAACCCTAGCTCAACGGGACTTTACCCACTTATTGTTTGACGGTGTTTTATATACTGGTAGTCTATTATTCCAATCTTTATCAGTTAATTAAGAGCATGATTGCTGAAACATAAATGGGTCACCTACCGGTCCAACAAAGCTCATAATCAAAAGACAAAGACAGAACGTTATTTGTGATCCTATTGGTCCAGTAATATAAGACATGAAATGGAGAAGAGCTATCCTGGTATCTAGATTACTTGGTCCATAACACTAGACCCAGTTAAATGAAAGGTCGCATATTCAAACATATAAACAAGTATGAGGTGATAAACATAATTAAACAATCAACGATAAATTAAGAAATCGATTTAAAACAAACCAAACATTAAACTTTCATTAAGATGGCTAATACCCGAGGGTATTAGCCCACAACCATTGTAATTATACAAGTGTAATCAAACAATGAAAATCGAATGATTAAGAGAGTAAAAATCACATGATGTCATCTATGGATTCGTGATCAATGCTTGACCTTGGTGGCTGATCTTCACTTCTAAAATTTGTCTTTTAGTGAGTATGTGTAACACCCCCTTATTTAACATATATCAGCGAACGCTAATTTAGGGTATTACTTCATGAATCAACAGTCATAATCATAGAAAATGACTCAAAATAGATGTTTTGGAAAATTTAGTTATCATTCAATAATATATTAGAGTTTTACAAAAGAGGTCCCAAAGTACATTGAAAACATAAAGTTTGAATGATAACAAGTGTGGACGTCCTTAAGTCTAATGCCATTCCGTGTCATAGGTTGCTCAATTACCTGAGATAAACATGCTAAAAAGGTCAACACAACAGTTGAGTGAAATTCACAGTGTTTGTAATGAAATGTTTGAATATAAGTCATCATAAGTGATAATAATTGTACAACTACAATTATCATGGAAAACAATATCATATTATTACACTAAGCTCATGACACTGAAACCTTAAGATATTCACAAGTTATTGCCCTAGCGGGTGCTTTGCCAAACATTCGGAGTTCCTCAAATGAAATGCATCCGTATGGTAGTGCATTGTTATCTACCCGGACGGGGAAGTTCAATCCTAATAGATCTATTCACGGCATTCGCGCTTACTCAACCAATACGTTCGGTTACAAGTAATTAATGGTTCATGATAGTGGGGTCTTATGGCAAATAGAGGTACTTAGGCAATAATATATCAGGATAACATACAGTTGAAAATACTTGTATTCATGGTTTATAGCATGTATCTCCCC
>BQNB010030061.1:0-55224 GCA_026074375.1 Tanacetum coccineum
TTCAATGGCTTTCCACATTTCACATGCATTCGGACAAGCATCAACTATGGAGTAGATATCGTTATCTATCCTTGTGAGAATGATCTAAACGGCTTAAGCTTCAGCATTCAGTTGATCGCGTATGTCTTATGAAACATTCTTATAGTTCTCCATATACCTCTCTGTAGTTGTTTCAGAACTACCTTCAGCAACTGGAACTGTCTTCTCAGTCCATTGATACGTGTATGGTGGATTTTAGAGACAATAGTGGATGAGTTCACTATTAGGTTTGGTGTCAATGTATCTCTTGATTTTGGATTTCCACTGAACGTAATTACCCGGTGCAAACATTGGTAGACGATCTTTGCTACCCGCTTCCATGATAGCATTATGAAGAGCATTTGATGATTGAGTTAATTGGTATTTGAATTTGACATTTTGATGTTGTGAATGGATATCAGATCTTAAGTAGGTAAAGTGATTGTTGTTGTGGATTAAAATCAATTAACGTTCACGGGATTTTATAAATCTATGACTTAAACCGTAAAAAGAATTGACTTTTACGTGATTTTACTAAATTAAAAAAAACCTTGAATAAGTAATTAGTTGTTGTTGGTGAAATCGTTGTTGTTGTCGAATCGGAAAATCGAAAATGAGTTAAAATCCACTAGTTCGGTTTGCACTATGCTTTACTAGTTCGGTTGACAATGGTTTTGACTAGTTCGGTTCCAAATGTAGTTTAGATCGGTTCTCAAACAACACTTGACTAGTTCGGTTCATGAACAGAATATGACTAGTTCGGTTGTCAAGGGATACGACTAGTTCGGTTGATGAAGGGATACGACTAGTTCGGTTGATGAAGGGATATGACTAGTTCGGTTGTTTCTACTAAGTGACTCGTTCGGCTCCTTCTATGAAAAACGACTAGATCGGTTGTTTAGTTCGGTGGTCTCGTTCGGTTTCAAAATAAAATTACTAGTTCGGTGGTTTAGTTCGGTGGTCTCGTTCGGTTCCAAAAGAAAACAACTAGATCGGTGGTTTAGTTTGGTGGTCTCGTTCGGTTCCAAAAGAAAACTACTAGTTCGGTGGTCTCGTTCGGTTCCAAAAGAAAACAACTAGATCGGTTCAGACAAAATATCAAACACCTTGTTCGCACCTTGTTCATCTCTTCAAGCCGAGACCAATAAAGACACCAACAAACTCTTTAAATAAGCTACTTTTAAACAAGGCGTTAAGCCAAAGAAATAAGCAAAAAACCACAACGACAACAACTAAAAACAACAAAAAAACTTGTAACTTTTTCTTAAAGCACGAAAAGAAAAGAAAAAGAAAGAAAAGAAAAAAAATACGCCGAATCTCAATAAGCTAAAATAACCACAACTAAAATCACTAAACCCACCCGTGGCGAGTGATACCAAATGTTATCCCAAGATAATAAGCTATCCAAACACAAGATAAGCCATACCAATAAGCTAAAATAGAAAAGAGAAAAGAGAGAAGGAAAGGATAGAAGATTAGATTAAGATAAAAGAGTGGGATGGGAGGTTTTACACACACACATAAACTATGCAAATGAAAACCAACACCCTCTCCATGTGTGGAGAGGGTCCTTTTATACCCAATGCCAACTAGTAGGCATATGGGCTTTCTACATGGGCCGGGCTTGGCATATCTTGGGCTTTGAGCCCGAAACACGGACAATATTAGATTACAAACCAAGCCCGTTGAACCCGACTAGCCTATTACAATACAAGACCTAGTTTGACTTTGTAAGACCGATAACATTCATGTTTGACTTAATATAATTAAGGCTAACAATAGGTGTGTTTAAGTAATTAGAATAGTCATTAAAACATGTAATGATCATTGGTTCATAACTTATTTTATTTAAAACTATCACATAATCATTTAAAGCATTCATGGTAAGTTTTTTATTAATTTGATAAACATAACCATTATTGTAAGTATTAGTGCATTCATAAATAAGGAAATAACAGGTAATAAACATAGAAATAGCATCAAGCAAAGATTCAAGCTTAGCATACAAAAAGAAATATTTTTTGATTTTTCCGTTTTAATATACAAGTTGTAAAAACATGTAAATCCAACAAATAAGATCAAAAGGACGGCAATCCTCATGTTCTCATAAGTAAATTTAAATATTAGAAAGATTGGGTGGGTGTTTTGGGTCGAATTTATATCCATTTTTCAAAATTTTCTAGAAAGTGCGTCGTGCTTGGTATAAAGTGCGGCGTACTTCTGAATTTTTCCAGAAAAACCGGCGTACTTTGTTAAAGTGCGTCGTACTTTCTGTAGTAAAAATGATTTTTAGGGTCAGTTTGCCAGAAAACTGTACGGCGGGGTAGTAAATTTTGGTTTGCAAAACATGAGATACATAAACAAGAAACAATTCAATCCTCGGCAACGGCGTCAAAAACTTTTGATGTGTTAATAATGTTTTAAATTTATAATACTAGTTTTAACCAATTTCCAACTAACACACGGGTAAAGTATAAAACCCCGTTTATAGCATAGATTTAGCGTAAGACCAGGTCATTCTACGGGATTGGTGTTTATGAAAAAGTGTATTAGTTTTGCAAAAGGGTATCTTTAAGATTTGTCACGAATATAAAGATAAATGGTAACACGGATTTCAATATTATAAAAGAGATGTTTATTTGGGAGACAAGAGTAATGAAGGATAAACTTGGGATAATAACGAGTTCATGAATTTAAGTATAATCGGATGAATAAACGGGTAGTTTACTTAAAAGATTATCTATTTAGCATAGTGCAGAATCCTTTCGGCCTTTAACCTTCATTGTGAAAATCGATTTAAGATTGATTCATGTTTGGAAATAACAAATATACACTTGCTCAACCAAGTTCGTTAGACATGAGGTTGAGCATTAAATACTTATATACTTGGGATGATAAACATTTTATTGACTAATCCTCACAAAGTCATTACCGAGTTGTCATAGACAAACACCTCAAAATTAAACACAAAGTCGGAGTCTTTCGACCTATATTTGAGCTAAATGAGTGATCAAATGATGATTAAGGATCCAAGTATATAAACATCAAGTTCATATTTACTATTTACCAAAAATCATTAGTTATCCAAGTTTAATCCATATTTCGCTCATAATTCCTAAATAAACGTGATATGACAACTCCATATTAAGAACAAAGAAACACATAACAATCATGTTAAATTCAGAAAACATAATATTCAAGAAGATTAACAAGATTTTACCAATTTCACAAGCAAAAGATGGTGTTTTTACAAGAGTTTTCCCAATGAAAACTATATGAAACCCAAAGTAATTTCCAAAAACCACAAACAACTCTGTCACAGCAGCTTCTAGCTTCGAATTTTACTTCCTTGGATGAACAAAACCTAGAAACTTGATGAACTATAGGAACAAGTTCAACAATTTCCTAAAAACTTCCTTTTTATTGATTATATTGCGTGTTGTTTGTTGTGTGTTTGAGATGTGTGAGATGATTGTGGTGTGTTGATATCTAAATCTCCCAATTTTGTCCTCTATTTATATCCTAAGGAGTGTAAGTGAAAAGCCATGGATTAATGCTTCCCTTTATGATTTGGAGTAACTGCAGGCTGAGGTGTGCCGCACTTCATAGGAAAGTGCGCCGTACTTCTCCTCAGCATTAAAGTTTCTCTCTCCACGATCCAAAGTACGCCATACTTTTAGAATATGTGCGCCGTACTTTGGCGTTTATCATTTAATACTTTCTTTACTTAATTCTAGATCCTTCTTCTAACGGTCGTTAGTCCATTTAACGAATATCATTTGCATTTTCTGTCCTTTTTGTGATCTTTTGTTAGGTTTAAGAAAAAGACTCGATCACCCTATGTATTTTACAATTTATCCTAGCTCGTAGTTTAATGTTTAACATATAACATATGGTAATGGGCCGGGTATTAAACCCACACGTGTAAGACCATACCAAGGCCATGCGCCGATTTATGTAAGGATATAAATACCTCTTCCGTCTCATGGAAGAGGTGGTTGGTCATTTCATTTATCAAATATCACTTTCTCTCACTAGAAGCTTTTCTCTCTAGTTCTTTCTCTCTCGAAATTTGGCCAATCCCTACCATCACTATTGTGTTATGATATCCAATATCCTACAATTGGTATCATAGCCAAGGGATGATTAGATCGTGTGTATGTGCGTTTTGTTGCTTGGTTTAGATCAAAAATGTACTTTTTGAGGTGTTTGGTTTGCTCTATTTTCTTAGGTTTTGATCTTTGTTGTGTTAATGCTTAGGTTTTTAGAGTAGTTATAACCTTGTAGTACTTAGTTTTGCAAAAGAAATCAAGCAAAAAACATTCAAAAGGGTGATTTTTAGGTATTTTGTGTGAAAAAGTACGTTCGAACTCACAGCGGTTTGGCATACTGTTTCCTTGTTCTTTGTCGTGGTTTGTCAGTAAAAGTACTATTCTCAAAGATTTATCAAAAAGGACTGTTAGATATTAGAAAAAGACTCGGTCACTCTGTGTAATGTATCATTTATCTTAGCTTGTAGTTTAATGTTTAATGTGTAATGTTCGGTAATGGGTCGGGCTATAAAGCCCAACGTGTAAGCCCATACCATAGCCTAAGGGCTGATTTTGTAAGCTACTATATAAGCCTCTTCCATGCCTTGGAAGAGGTGGTTAGTCATTTCATTTACATGTTATACTTTCTCTCTCTAGAAAGCTTTTCTCTCACTTTCTCTCTCTAGATTTGGCTAATCCATCTAGCTTCTATTGTGTAATGATTTCCAATATCCTACAATTAGTAACATAGCTCATGGATTGATTTGATAGTTTGTGTGTGCATTTTAGTGCTTTGTTTAGATCAAAAGTTGAGTTTTAGGAGGTCTTAGCTCTTGTTCTTGAGTTTCATTGATTTTCACGTTTATGGTGTTAAAATTCATGTTTTTGTAGTTGCTATAGCCTTCTAGTACTCATTTGTGCAAAAGAATCCAAGTCAAAACGTTCAAAAGGGTGATTTTTAGGTGTTTTAAGGTGTAAAAGTTCGTATTTCAACGTAGCGGTTTGGTAATCTGCTTGGAGTTTATCGTAGCGGTTTGATCTACTGTTCTGGCGGTTTGTCAGGAAAGTACACTGTTCTGGCGGTTTGTCAGATCGTACACTGTTCTAGCGGTTTGTCGTTTCTGACAGCGGTTTGTCTTATTAGGCAGAGGTTTGTCAGTAGCGGTTTGTCCTCTAGTGTAGCGGTTTACTAGTAGCGATTTGGTAATTATAGCGGTTTGATCCGTAGCGGTTTACAGGTTTTTGAAGACTTTTTCTCATAGCGATTTGGGAAACAAACCTCTGCCAATTTCATTTCTTGGTAGCGGTTTGGTGTTTCTTCTTCATAGCGGTTTACCATTTCTTTCTAGTAGCGGTTTGGCAGATTAACTTAGTAGCGGTTTACCACTAGTAGCGGTTTATAGATAGCGGTTTGTTACAGGTTTTTGAAGATTTTTCTCAAGGTCTTTTGGGAAACAAACCTCTGGCCATTTTTCTTCGTGGTAGCGGTTTGGTATAATTTCTTCATAGCGGTTTGACAGTAGCGGTTTGAGGACTAATCCAGCGGTTTGGTACACTGTTTGGAATTTGGACTATTTTTCAAACTTGACAAACGTAACAAACTCAAACAACAAAACACTTAAACAAACATCACCACTTTTAACATACAATCTTTCAGTCTACCATGGACATGCACCTTTTGGTGGCATACAAAAAAAAGGATGACTACATCCAGAGTTAATGGCTGAAGCTGGTTAAATGAGACATCAAATCCATTAAATTTTCAATGATTCATCTCTCACAGGGAGATAAACACACCTGGGAAGTGATGAGAATAGTCCTGACCTTTACTATGTTAGATTGTGCATATAGTCAATTATAGCTGTTTTAAGTGTTGCTGATATGAAGTGTTGCTGAAAAGTTATGAGATGTAGTTGTCTGCAAAGATATAAATAGGATGATACAAGTGTACCTGTTTCAAAAGGATGTTGCAAAGACCAAAGGAGTTGCAATTATCAGAAATCAAAATGTGGATATTCCAAATAATTTAAACTTACAACTATTTCAACCAAAATACCTAATCCCAAATAACAATTACCAACCCTCCCTAAATCCTAACCCCCTAAATCCTCACCCTAACTCAAAAAAAAAAAAAAAAACCCCCCCCCCCCCCCCCCCCCCCCCCCCCCCCCCCCCCCCCCCCCCACCCCCCCACCACCCCCCCCCCCCCCCCCCCCCCCCCCCCCCCCCCCCCCACACCCACACAAACCCCTTAAATCTGCTTGTGTATCTTATCCACAATCTTGAAAATTTACTCTCCAGTTAATTAATAGATAGATCTGTCCAAAACCTCATATGTCACAATACCCACCAATGCCTCACCCCCCCCAAGAACTCCCCCCCACCTCCCCCCTCGCCCCCCCCCCCTGAAACCCCTACCACTCAAACCCACCCCAACATGCCCCAGACCCCCCACACACCGTCCCACCACATCAATACATAATCATCCTACACACTCAACTCCTTGAGTCCTACATCACAACCTCATTCAACACACAATCTTTGTCCTACACACCCGATATACCAGTAAAATGCACCCCTCCCCCCCACATCCATCACTTCCATCCAAATCTAAACAGTTCCCCCCATACTACAACCTCAAATAACCAGAACACGTTGTCTGACCCTCCCCTCGGTGACTAGAGATCCCTATGCGACTATCGTAACTCTAGATGATAAATCCCTTGGTCAAAACAATCGTTTTCCGATCACAACTGTCTCTCCCCCAATATAGAGACTCTTACCTCCTTTTGCCGCTCCACTCACATCCAGAACTATGCGCTCACCATGTCTCCTGTGTGAATGTGTTCCAATTGTAGACGAAACTAATGCTCCTACTTTAAAGTATCCATATGTATAGATGTATAAACGTTCTGAGCTTGTAAGTATACAGAGACACTGTGTGTCATCCTCTTAAAACTCCAATTACTGTCTCATCATGATGCTCCCGATAGCCACCAACTTCCCTCATAACGTCATATATGAATGTCTCTTGTGACGAGTTCTGCTCACCAACGTAAGTAATACTTAATAGATCAAGCGACAGAACAGTCACAGATAATCACTTCTCCTCGTACCTCTGCTATCTGCTCTCCGAGTCTTGTCCTCATATCCTCTTCATAACGCTGTAGAGAATAAGTGTCACCGACCTCTAAGTCTATTCGTCAGAACTGTGCCAGTTAACATAGTATCCTCCAGTTTCACACCTTGTAAGAGTTGTTCATGACTGACTGTTGTTCGTTGACATCAGTGAGATTATCCGAGCCTACATACTGAAGTGTCCAACTGAGAAATCGACTCATCAAATTTCTACCTCTCCACAGTCAGATGCTTACTGTCTTCAGAGAGATGTCTCCTAGTGCTCCACATCCCCTCCCTCTTCATGACAATATCAAAGACCTCCCACACACACCTAACATGGGTGTAATCCCAACAGCTGTGAAGAGATCATACTTAAATCATCGTGAGTAATAGCTGTAGATATGGTCGCATAGAAGTCTGAAGGCTGTGATATGACGTCCAATCACCTCACCACAGATCCCCGAAGCTACCTCAGCACCTAAAATCCGTGATTCCCACAGGAGAAGACCGACCACGCCATCAAGATGATATAGAGAGACCTCCTCACAACCGCCTATGCACTCTAATAATCACGACAGTCATCTGTGTCAGCTTATACACCCTCATAGACTCCTCAATACGTCTCGTACTCTAGCCCATAACCCGATGTCTGGTGTCGATCTATCTTACTACATCACCATCTTGTATAGATTAGATCTCCTCTAGTGTCGGTTCATCAGTGCTAGACCTGCAACCAGATGTAGTCCGTCCCGTCATAGTGAGATACCCCCCTTCTCCATCCTAGACCTCACACAGACCGAATGCAACCTCACTTATCCGTGTTAGTTGTGTAACTGCCTGTCACCAGAAGACCCTATGCACTGTCATGACCTCTGCACCATACCATACTCTTGTGATCTAACGTCCTGGCAGTTCTAACTGCTCGCGACTCAAAAGCCTCTATATCGCCCACACCAATCTGACATGACTATCCATACCCCCGATCTAGTGTATGTCCTATCGTGAAGTGTCGCCATATTCACCGATCTTAATTGACGCATATCACCTCCGTACGTCTGCAACATCCCCTCAGAGTCATGTGATCAGTCAGTAAATCAGTAACCACAATACCAAAAATTGAATACATATACACTGACAAGACAACTATCAAAATCTTCAACATATAGATGAGTAGATAATCACAATATACTGACTATACTGGCTTCACTCCTCTATCATTTGTCTACAGTTCTATAACAATCATACATAATTGCTTCTAGAGAGAGATGACTCACTTCCTCAGTATAACTCTCGCAAAATAAGATAATAATAGTACAATGGATAGTAGAATGGAACAGTCTAGATCCAACGCAAATCAGAGCTTGCGCCGATCTAATCAACACTTCATTGCTATGACAGAAAGCTATTCACGATGTCTTTCCTCAAATCATGTCTCTCTCAATCAGACTTCAGAAGCATGTCTATGTGCATTTAAATATCTGTACGAGAAGATAAGTCCCGTCGCCACCGTTGTCTACTCGAAGCGGTGTAAGGGTTGTGTTCAGAATGTTCAGGGTCGCAGTGAGATAATAGCTTGGGTCATGGTGAGATAACACAAAGCAAACGGCGCGTCTGCAATGTGCAGCTATGTTTAGTTAAGTCTGTTTATGTGAACAGAATAGTTATAATAGTTATCTTAGAGATATCTTAGGAGATATCTTAGGAAGGGATATGCATTATCCTTTTACACATTTGTAAAGCCTATTAGGGTTTCGTTGGTGTATAAAAGGAACCCTACGGCATAATGTTTTAGGTATCCAAACCTAATAGAAATCAATAGCAATATACGAAGTTAGTGTTATAATTGTTCTTCTTAGTACTTGTGTTAAGATTCCGCATTAGCACATAGTATTCATAGTCATTGTCTCTCATAGAGTTGATTTGGATTTATTCAAGTTAGCTATTGGCTTACAAAAGGCTAATCAGATCCAAAACACTTTGGACCTACAAAAATTATACAATGCTTATCTTATTTAAAAAAAGATACGCCTCTTTATTTTTAAAAATCCTAATGAAACTTTAAACATATATACTTCACATTAGTTGACAGCCATCGCTATCATTGGCAACTAAAGTGATTGCATCGTCTTCTTAGTAAACAGGTGTAACAAGTGTTGTACATCATTATTAACATGGCTTCACAACTTTTGGATACCATCTATCTGCAACATCATAAGGTAATACTTTTTATTTTTTTAATTAGACTGTATTTTCAAGTCAGTTTTTAGTTGTTCATGATTACATCTTAATCCAGACAATGTTAATTTACTACATAAGTTAGAATCAGGTATGTGTTTTATAGGTAACTAAACAACAGATCCTTATCACTGGTATCAAGGTATGTTTACGAATGAAAGAGTGTGATTAATAGTCTATCTATTGGTTTTTTCCTAAATACTCCAATATGGCATGCTTATATGAAATGTCATTGTTTTTTCTTGTCATGTTATAGGTTGTCGATCTTCTTGCCCCATAGCATAGAGGAGGAAAGATTGGTTCGTTTGGTGGTGCTGGTGTCGAGAAAACTATGCTTATTATAGAGCTTATCAACAATGTAGCTAAGGCTCATGGTAGGTCGATTTTTTTACTGCATTACAACATCTTAATCTGCTTGACACTTCTTATGGACCATCGTTTTTACATTATTTGCAGGTGGTTTTTCTGTCTAACAGCATCCATAGAACTACAAGATATTTTCTATTGTAAAAGGTTACTCATTACCTTCTTTTTCCATTTAAAATTTACCGAAATCGTATTGGATTAATTTGTTAGTATAGAGTATGTTTCACTGAGTCATAAAGAACACAACTCCACCATGCAAGTTAAATTACTGTTAGGTAAGTTAAAGTCCTTAAGTATTTTGTCCATGTTTGTATATTAATATGTTTTTGTGCAATCATTAAGAAAAAAAATACTTATTAGCTTTTTATTGGCTTAGAAAGTGTGTTTTGATAAAGGTGCACCTTATAAGGTGTGTTTTCGAGACACAATAAGCTCTTTTATAGAAGCTTACCCACCACACACACGTGATAAAGAAACTCTTGCACTCAACATCTTATTTTTAACAGGGAAACTTATTTCAGACAACATTGTTCCGTTGTAGGAGTTTGTTTGATCCATTATCCAGAAAAGAGCAGCGGCTACACCAGAAATGACCAACTTTCAGCTGACGTATTGTATGTTTTTCAGTCATTTGTATCTCCCTCTCTATTTACATGAAAAAATGATTCATATATATTCCATGCTATGTAAATATTAGGCTTTGATTAAAGGACAATCCAGTTATATCCACATTATTTACTCAACATACGTGTAAGCTATTGTGAAACGAATTACTAAAAGTAACGAGTACATGGATGTGAATAGCTTTTAATGTGTGGTGTGAGGATGTATGTTTTTTGGTTCCATTTTTTATTTAAAGACGTTATGTAGTAACTTGGGATCATGTATCTATTCGTATGTTTCCTGGCTGAGTTTGGCTCTTATTATCTATACACATTTTATGTTACACCCACGTCGCAAGAGGAAGGTCGACCCAAAAGGGTCACTACTATTCCCGTGTGGGATAAGGATTATGTCGTGGGATAGTTATCTATCTTTTGTTAGTCATGTTCGAGTCATATTAGGATTGTGTTATGTGAGTGGTTATCTAGGGAAGTGTCAATGTGTTAAGAGTTATCTATTCGAGTTGTATTAGGATTTATCTTTATTTGGTATTTATACCTCGTCGTTTGGAATGAAAATCATAGTCTTTTGTCAAACAAATAACTCTTTCTCTTTTCTAATTTTCTTAAGGAGCTAGCACCCGCTTAAAGTGGTGCCCTATCTTCGATACAATCCACAAGGGTCGTATCAAACTGGTGCTTTCATTCTCATGGACGCGGACGAGATTCGGTTACTTCTCAAGGATCAAGCTCTAGCTCAACAACAGCAGGCCAAAACCTTTCAAGCTCAGATCGTGGCTTTGCACATAGAATTGCAGACCACTCGGGGTCTGATTCAAACACGACAAGGGGGCGGGGGCGGTGATCTTGGGTCACCCATACCACGTTCAATGCGGTTGGACGTACCGAAGTTTTCTGGATCCGATTCAGAAAGTTAGATCTTTTCAATCAATGAGTACTTTACTCTTTTGGCTACACCGGCCGATTAACGGCTGAGGATTGTTAGATTTAACCTGGAAGGAGACGCAGCGGAGTGGTTCCGCTGGATGACGCGTAACAGGTTAATCGACACTTGGGACGGGTTTTTGGAGAGCGTCATGAACCGCTTTGGTCTATGCAAGTATGAATACCCGTAAGGGGCACTTTCCAAGTTATTGCAAATGGGAACCGTCACACAATATCAAAGTAAATTCGAGAAGTTAATGAATCGGGTCACCGAGATATCCAAAAATCTATTGATCTTATTCTATGTGTTGGGTCTGAAACCCAATTTGCAATGCGAGCTGCTGATTTCTAAACCAACATCTCTAGGTGATGCGTTTTCATTAGCTCGGGTTACAAAAGCGCGCTTGGAGGACCAGGGTTCAACCGCGACAACCACTAAGGCAACCACTTCTCAAAAAATGCAGAATACGCGTTTTGTCGCATCACGACTAGAAAACCCTAAGGCAACCCTATTACCAATGCCGCCGAAAGAATGGATTAATGATGACGGAGCACCATTTGCTATCAAGTGGATATCACCAGCCGAACGACAAGAAAGGTTGAGTAAAGGACTGTGTTTTAACTGTGATCACAAATGGGTGCGTGGTCATAGGTGCCTCGGCAAGTTTTTGTTGCTCATGGCTGATGACAAAGATGACAAAGAACCAATTACAGAGACGACGCAAGGGGATGTCATGGAACGTGGAGACATCTCAATACTTAATTCCTTAGTCGGGCATGGCAGCCCTCGTTCACTACAGTTATGGGGTTCCTTGGGCTCAGGCAAGGTTCATGTTCTTATCGACAATGGTAGCACCCATAATTTTGTTTAGCCAGGAGTTGTGGAACATATACAATTACCAATCATAGACACAAAACCCTTCAAGGTATACATTGGCAGTGGCGAAACCCTCTTGTGTGAAAATCTAGGTGCCCAGGTATCGCTCGAAATACAAGGGTTACGCATTGATGTGGATTGTATGTACTTCCCATGAAGGGACCAGATATAGTGTTGGGAATCTAATGGTTGCAGAAGTTAGGCAAGGTAACCCACGATTACTCTCAAAAGACCATGGAATTCATGTTAGCAGGTCGCGGGTATACGTTGCGTGGCGACGAAGCTCTACGCATGAAGCTGATTAGCCTACACCACATGCGTGCGTTGCTAGAAACGGACGACATTTATGGGGTCTACGAACTTTATAATATGGCTCACCATGATGAAGACCGTGACGACAAGACCGAGGCCACGCCATCTGTGCATCCGGATATCGCCCAACTCTTGGCTCAGTTCGAGTCACTCTTTCAGGTACCTACCACCCTTCCCCCACATCGTAGCATTGACCATCATATTCACTTATACCCCAACACGAAACCTGTTAATGTCCGACCCTATCGATACCCACACTATCAAAAGGGGGAAATTGAAAAGCTAGTTAATGAGATGTTAGGGCAGGGAATTATACGGGTTAGTCAAAGCCCGTTTTCATCTCCCGTATTGTTAGTAAAAAAGAAAGATGGAAGTTACAGGTTCTATGTTGACTACCGTGCTCTAAATGAGGTCACGATCAAGGATAAATTTCCGATTCCTACGACGGATGACATGTTTGAGTTAGGAGGCGCCGTTATCTTTACCAAACTTAATTTGCGTGCTGGCTACCACCAAATACGGGAACACGAACGGGACGCGTACAAAACAGCCTTTCGTACTCATGACGGTCATTATGAGTTTTTGGTAATGCCGTTTGGACTTACCAACGCCCCGTATACTTTTCAAGCTACCATGAATCGGTTATTTTCTCCATACTTATGCAAGTTTGTGATTGTTTTCTTTGATGATATATTAATTTATAGTGCAAATCTTGCGGCACACTTGGAACATTTGCATTGTGTTTTTCAGTGTTTACAGGATAATCACTTTTATGTCAAGGAGTCAAAGTGTGTGTTTGGGGCTACAACACTCGAGTATTTGGGACATATTATTTCAGGACATGACGTGGAGATGGATCCCAAAAAGATTTCGGCCGTAGTGGATTGGCCAATACCCACAAACCAACGACAAGTACGGGGGTTTTTGGGACTTGCGGGTTATTATAGGCGCTTTATCAAGGATTATGCTACCATCGCTGCCCCGTTGTCTAGTCTACTTCAGAAAAAAGGTTTCAAGTGGGGAGAGTTGGAAAAACAAGCTTTTGATGACCTCAAAACAAGGCTGTCTGATGCACCTGTTTTGGGCCTTCCGAATTTTGAAGAGATGTTTGTGGTGGAGGCCGATGCGTCGGCAGTGGGGATTGGTGTTGTGCTCATGCAAAAGGGACATCCCTTGTGTTACTTTAGTCGGAAATTAGGGCCTCGTATGCGCGTGGCGGCGACCTATCAAAAGGAGTTATTTGCCATTGTTGAAGCCGTTTATAAATGGCGGCACTATTTACTTGGGCGTCATTTTACTATACGCACAGATCATAGAAGCCTCAAGGAGCTCTTGCATCAGGTTATACAAATGCCCCTTCAACAAAAGTATGTACGGAAGCTCATGGGTTTTGATTTTGCTATTGAGTATAAACCGGGTGTGAGTAATCAAGTGGCTGATGCATTGTCTCGCGTGTTCGAAGAGGAGGGCGAAGTTACAGCCGCCTTCATGACCTTAAGCCAACCGTTGGTTGGTTTGCTTGACAAATTGAGACAAGAGAATGAGTCGCTGGAAGAGTTACAGGTTCTCCATCGAAGGATCGATAGCAATGAGGTAATGGAGGGATTTAGACGTGAGCAGGGGTTGCTACTTTTTCGTGATCGTTACTATGTGGGAGCTGAGTCTAAACTTAAGGAGTTATTATTATCTGAGTTTCAAGACACGCCTATGGCTGGGCATAGCGGTGTGAAAAAGATGTTGGTCGGTTTGTCGGCCTTGTTTTACCGGAAAAGGATGCAACAGTCAGTGGAGGTTTTTATCAGTAAATGCTTAGTTTGTCAACAGACTAAGTACTCCACGCAAGCGCCAGGTGGGTTGCTCCAACCTTTGCCAACACCGAATAGGGTATGGGAGGATGTTTCCATAGACTTTATTACTGGGTTACCTAATTACAACGGTTTAACAGTTATGTTAGTAGTGGTGGACCGCTTTACTAAGTATGCACATTTTGGTGCATTGCCAACCAGCTTCACCACGTCAAAGGTCGTCGAGGTCTTTCTTGACATGGTGGTTAAGCTTCATAGGATTCCTAAAACAATCGTCTCTAATCGTGATCCCATTTTTGTTAGCTAATTCTAGAAACAGTTGTTTGAAGTGAGTGGGACTAAGTTGAATCACAGTACGAAATACCACCCTCAGACGGATGGTCAGACAGAAGTTGTTAACCGGGGGCTTGAACAATATTTGCAGGCAATGGTTTTGGATCGACCACAACATTGGGTACGCTTCTTGGCATGGGCTGAATATAGTTATAATACCACTTTTCATAGTAGTGTAAAGATGATGTCATTTCAAGCAGTATATGGGCGTGTACCACCCTCGATTGTTCCTTACCCACCCGGGTCGTTAAAAGTAGCTGCTATTGAGGAACTATTGGTGGATCGTGATGCTTTATTGCGACAACTTAAGCAAAACCTGTTAGTTGCTAAGCAACGCATGGAGACACAAGCCAATAGAACACGTCATGATGTTGAGTTCAACGTGGGAAATAAGGTGCTTGTTAAACAACAACCATATCGGCAGGTTACCTTGGCTAAGCGTCATTCCAACAAATTAGCTAAACGATATTATAGGCCATTTGAGATTTTGGAACGTGTGGGTAAGGTAGCTTATCGACTTGCTCTTTCGGATTCAAGTAAAATCCATCCGGTCTTCCATGTCTCGTTACTAATGCCATTTTTGGGGTCAGATCAGGAAGGTGTTACGAACTTACCCGAGGAAGAGCACGAGGGGCATCCTGTGGAGCAACCTTTGGCTATTTGTGCGACTCATGTGGTTCTACAAAATGACATACCAGCTCGCCAAGTTTTGGTTCAGTGGAACGGTAGTTAGCTTGTGGGAGTGGTTGACTGACTTTCAATCCGCTTATCCGACTTACCACCTTGAGGAAAAGGTGATTTTTGAAGGAGAGTGGAATGTTACACCTACGTAGCAGGAGGAAGGTCGACCCAAAAGGGTCACTACTATTCCCGTGTGGCATAAGGATTATGTCGTGGGATAGTTATCTATCTTTTGTTAGTCATGTTCGAGTCATATTAGGATTGTGTTATGTGAGTGGTTATCTAGGGAAGTGTCAATGTGTTAAGAGTTATCTATTCGAGTTGTATTAGGATTTATCTTTATTCGGTATTTATACCTCGTCGTTTGGAATGAAAATCATAGTCTTTTGTTAAATAAATAACTCTTTCTCTTCTCTAATTTTCTTAAGGAGCTAGCACCCGCTTAAAGTGGTGCCATATCTTCGATACAATCCACAAGTGTCGTATCATTCTGCAGCTAGACATCTCTAATGGAAGACCTAAAAGAACGTTTACTCCCACCCAGACTCGCTTTAGCTGCAAACCTTAAAGATTCATCTTATAGACCATCTGCATCTGGTTGCCACAGAATTGCAGACCACTCGGGCGGTCTGATTCAACCACGACAATGGGGCGGGGGCGGTGAATCTTGGGTCACCCATACCCGTTCATACGGTTTGGACATACGAAGTTTTTTGGATTCCGATCTAAAAAGTTTAGATCTTTCAATCAATGCGTTCTTTACTCTTTTGGGAGCTACAACGGTTTCCGATTATCAGTAAGATTGTTTGGATTTAGCCTGAAGGAGACCGCAAGAAAGTAGTGTGGTTCCTGCTGGATGACGCGTAACTGGTTAATCGACCACTTGGGACGAGTTTTTTGGAGAGCGTCATGAAACAGCTTTGGTCTATGCAAGTTATGAATACCCGTATAGGGGGCACTTTCCAAAGTTAATGCAAAACGGGAAACGTCACAACAATATCAAAGTAAATTCGAGACGTTTATGATTGGGGTCACGAGATATCGCCAAAAAATCTATTGATCTTATTCTATGTGTTGGGTCTAAAACCCAATTTGCAATGCGAGTTGCTACATTTCTAAACCAAACCATCTTGGTGATGCGTTTTTATTAGCTCAGGATTACAAAAGCGCACTTGGAGGACCAGGGTTCAACCGCGACAACCACTAAGGCAACTACTTCTCAGAAAACGCAGAATACGTGTTTTGTCGCATCACGACTAGAAAACCTAATGGAAAGCCCTATTACCATTTGCCGCAGGAAAGAGGAAATTAATGATGGCGGAAAGCACCACTTGCTTCAAGTGGATTTCACTAGCCGAACGACATAGATCAGGTTGAGTAAAGGACTGTGTTTTAATGTGGATCACTAAGGGGTGCTGTGTTCCTTGGTTTAAGTGCTCAAGTAATAGTTATTGTTGCTTATGGTCTGATGACAAGTCGACGAAAGAAACCAATATTACAGAGAAGAACACACTTGGGGATGTCGTTGGATACGAAACCCCTGGAGACATTTCATTACCTTAATGCCTTAGTCGGCATGGCAGCCCTCGTTCAACTACAGTTATGGGGTTCTTGAGGCTGAGGCAATGGTTCTTGTTCTTATCGACAATGGTAGTAGCACCACCAATTTTGTTCAAGCCAAGTGTTGTGAAAACATATACATTTACCAATTCTTAGGATACTTAACCCTTCAAGGGTATACTTGGCAGTGGCGAACGCTCTTGTTGTTTGGGCGAAAAATTATGTGCCCAGGAATCGCTTCGAAATACAAGGGTTATGTATTAATGTGGATTGTATGTACTTCCTCATGGAAGGACCAGATATAGTGGTGGGATCCAATGGATGTATGAAGTTAGGCAGGTAACCACGATTACTCTCAACAGACCATGGAATTATCGTTTACCAAGGTCGCGGGTATTCGTTGCGGAGGGACGACGCTCTACGCATGAAGCTGGATTAGCCATTATCACACAAAAGCGTGCGTTGCTAGCAACGGAACGACTTTTGGGGCTCTCGAACTTGAGCATTGAATTATGGCTCACATGATGAAGACGAGGCGACGACAAGACACTGAGGCTACGCATTTGTGCATCCGGTTTTCACCCAACTCTTGGATCGATTTCGCTTTTAGTACGAGTAATCTTTCAGCTACCACCCTTCCCCACAGGTTGCATTTGCACCATCATATCATTTTACCCCAACATGAAACATGTGTAATGGTATGACCCTATCGATTACCCCACACTCATCAAAAGGGGGAAATTGAAAAAGTAGTTTATGATGATGGTAGGGGCAGGGAATTTTTCGGTTTAGTAAGCCTTGTTGTAATTCAACCGTTTGTTATGTAAAAAGGGATGATGGGATCGTTACAGGGTTTCTATGTTGATACGTGCTCTAAATGGAGGTCTCGTGTCAAAGGATAAATTTTCGATTCCTTCGATAGATGAAGGATGTTTGAGTTAGGAGGCGCCGTTATCTTTACCAAACTTAATTTGCGTGCTGGCTACCACCAAATACGGGAACACGAACGGGACGCGTACAAAATAGCCTTTCGTAACGCAGGATGGGACATTTGAGTGTGGTTTTGGTAATGCCATTTGGGAGTTTCCTCCAAGGCGCCAGTGATATTTTCAAGCTACTTATGAATCAGTTGATTTTATCTTTACTTAATGCTAGTTTGTGATTGTTTTTCTTTGATGATTATTTATTTATAGTGACAAATTATGCGGCAAACTTAGGCTCCAGTTTGCATTGTGTTTTCTCAGTGTTTAAGGATAATCACTTTTATGTCTAAGGAGTCATAGTGTCGTTGTGTTTGGGGCTACAACACTCTCGGTACTATGGGAATGATGTTGAGATAAGGACATGACGTGGAGATGGTTCAAAAATGATTTCGCCGGTAGTGAAGTAGCACAATTCACAAATACACCGTTAGTACGGGCGGTTTTGTTTGGCGTCTTACGGGTTATTATAGGCCTTTATCTAGGATTATCGCTTACCATCGCTGGCGCCTGTTTGTCTAGTCTACTACTCAGAAAAAAGGTTGTCAATGTTAGGGAAGAGATGGATAAAAAAAATAAGCTTTTGATGACCTCAAAACAGGTTGCGTCTGCCTATGATAATAGTCTGAATGAACTGTTTTCGGGCCTTGCCGAAATTTGTAAGAGATGTTTGTGGTGGAGGCGCGTATGCTGTCAGCAGTGGGGTTTGGTGTTGTTGATCATGCAAAAGGGACATTCCTGTGTTACTTTAGCAGAAAAATTAGGGCCCGCGTACTATGCGCGTGGCGGGTGACTTCAAAGGGAGTTGTTATTTTCTTTGGTAAGCCGTTTTATAAATTGCCCCGGCATATTTACTTAGGCGTCGTTTTACCTATTTAAGAACAGATCATAGAGAGGCATCTAAGGAGCTCTTGCATCAGGTTATACAAACGCCCCTTCAACAAAAGTATGTACGGAAGCTCATGGGTTTTGATTTTGCTATTGATGGAGTACAGGGTTATGTTGACGTAATCGACAAGTGGCTGGTGCGTCTTGTCTCGTGTGTTCGCAAGATGGCGGGCGAAGTTTACAGCGCCTTTAGGACCTGTAGCCAAACCCTTGGGTTGGTTTGCTTGACAAATTGAGACAAAGAGAAAGAGCGCGCTGGAGAGGAGTTGCAAGGTTCTTCGAGTCTCGAGATTGATAGCATGAGGTAATGGAGGATTTTTGGAGTGAGGCAGGGTTGCTACTTTTTCGTGGATCGTTGCTATGTGGGCAGTGCAGTCTATGACTTAAGGAGTTATTATTATCTAAGTTTCAAGACACGACTATAGCTGGGCACAGCCGTGTGATTAAAAGTTGCTTGGTAGGTTTGTCAGCTTTTTTTATGGAAAGGAGTGCAAAGTCAAGTGGAGGTTTTATCAGTTAAATGCTTAGTTGTCAGTGAGACTAAGTACTCCTCGCAAGCGCTAGGGGCGGTTGACTTCCACATCTCGTGCAACTACCGAATTAGGGTTTGGGAAGGATGTTTCCTTGGGTCTTTAGTACTGGTCGTTACTAAATTACAACGGTATAATGTAGTTATGTTTGTTAGTGTTGGATCGCTTTACTACAGTATGCGCACATTTTGGTTGCGTTGCAACTAAGCTTCACCTCGTCAAAGCGTCTTCGGAGGTCTTTCTTGATATGGTGGTTAGCTTTTAGAAAATACCTGGATGGGTTCCTAAAACAATCGTCTTTAATCGTGATTCCCATTTTTGTTAGCTAATTTGGAAGGAACAGTTATTTGAGGTGAGTGGGACTAATTTGAATCCACAGTACTGCATACCACCCTCAGACGGATGGTCAGACAAAATTTGTTAACCGGGGGCTTGAACAATATTTGCAGGCAATTGGTTTCGGACTAGAGGACGAACACATTTCGGGTACGCTTTTCTTGAGCATGGGTTAAATATAGGTTTTATATATACCACCTTTTCATAGTAGTGTAAAAGATGACGCCATTTCAAGCAGGATTATGGGCATGTAACCACCCTTCGGATTGTTCATTAAGACCGATGGTCGTTAAAAGTAGTGGGTTGAGGAACTATTGGGGAGCGGTAATGCTATTTTTTGGCGCGACTAACTTAAGCTATAAACATGTTAGTGTATAAGCAACGCCTTAGAGACACAATCCAAAGAACACGGTCATGATGTTGAGTTCAGCATTTAGGAAATAGGTTCTTGTTAAAACGATCAAATCCCATATCGGTTCGGGTTACCTTGGCTAAGCGTCTAGTCCAACAAATTAGCTAAACCGATATTTATAGGCCATTTGAGTTTTTGGAAAGTGTGGGTTAAGGTAGCTTATTGGATCTTGCTTCTTTCGAGAGTTGCAAGTACAAATCACCATCCGGTCTTCATTGTTCGTTTACTAATTGCCATTTTTGGGGTCAGATCAGGAAGGTGTTACGAACTTACCCGAGGAAGAGCACGAGGGGCATCCTGTGGAGCAACCTTTGGCTATTTGTGCGACTCATGTGGTTCTACAAAATGACATACCAGCTCGCCAAGTTTTGGTTTAGTGGAACGGTAGTTCGTTAGAGGAATTACGTTAGGTAAGTGGTTTGACTGACGTTCAAATTCACTTATGCGGAATTTACCACTTGAGGGATAAGGTGTATTTTTGAGGAGAAGTGGAATGTTTACATCCTACGTGCAGGAGGAGTTGGATAGGTGACCAAATAGGGGTCATACTATTCCCGTATGGCATAAGGATTATGTCGTGGGATAGTTATCTATCTTTTGTTAGTCATGTTTGAGTCATATTAGGATTGTGTTATGTGAGTGGTTATCTAGGGAAGTGTCAATGTGTTAAGAGTTATCTATTCGAGTTGTATTAGGATTTATCTTTATCGATATTCTATACCTCGTCGGTTTGGACTTGGAAAATCATAGGTATTTTTCAAAGTAATTAGAACTCTTTTCTCTTCTCTAAGTTTTTAAAGGAGTCTAGCTCTACGCTTATAGTGGTGGGCCTAGCTTTATCTTTGATACATATTTCCAGAGGTCTATCATTCTGCGAGCTAGACTTTCTAATGGAGACCTTAAAGAACGTTTCTCCTTCCCAGACCCCCTTCAGCTGCAAACCCTTTAAAGTACATCTTATCAGACCATCCTGCTTCTGGTCACCAGCCATTTTCCATAGGGGTAGCAGTTCTAAAGCTCAAAAAATAGTGGAACAGGTCTTCATTCGTGGATCCGTGTTGATGCTCGGAAGAGGCGATTCACAAAGTAATCTAAAGTGACCAGATTTCACACAATAATGTGTCGTTGTGATATCTGCTTCGTGAATCTTCTTTTAGCATCTGTTCCTTTATATTGTCTACCTTCATACAATTTTAGGAAGGAGAAAAAAGATATTGTTGGTAAATTGAGTACAGATTCGGTGTATTATGAACAAAAAACTGATGAGTTAAATATAGTAAGAAATGATATTAATACTAGAAAGAAACTGATATGGTATGGTTACTCCACGTAGATCATTTCAGGTGTAGAGAGTTGCCACCTTCATAAGGTCGTTCACCGAGATCTTAATCCAGAAAAACTACTTCTTGACTCAAAAGGGAATGTCAAAGTTGCTGACTTTGGACTAGCTAATGTGATGCGAGATGGCCATCTATTAAAAACAAGCCATGGAAGCCCAAGTTACGCTGCTCTAGAGGTTTGATATAGCTACATCACGTCTAAATACTATATTTTACATCATGTTTTATTAGTGATGATAGGATTATGAGTATTTCATATTATATTTTTTTGTAGGTGCTCTCCGAACGTCTTTATCCCGGTCCTGAGTCGATGTTTGGAGTTGTGGGTTTATATTATATTCTCTTCTCATTGCAATACTTCCTTTTAATGATGAGAATGTGTCTACCTTATTAGCAAAAATAAAGGTTTGTAAGGTATATTTTTGTTTTTAGTTTAAAAAAGGTTATACTAAATTGAAATTACTTGGTGTCGGAGTGAAATATACACAAACCCAAATTACTTGTCGCTTGGAGCACGTGACTTAATTTTACGGATTCTTATTATAGATCCAGTTAACCCTATAACTATTACTGAAATATACAAGCATCCATGGTTTAAAAAAAATCTTCCAAAGTACATTGTAGACAACTCGGTTGATAATGCATGGAGTGAAACAAAGGTATTGTAGTAACTGACTTCAAATTACTACATTAAGTTACTTAAGCATCATGATCCGAGCCTTATTTGATTATACTTAGCTTTCGGTGGTTACTTGCATCTTGTGACTAAAGAGATCAATGGGGAAATATGACGGGTTGGATTGGGTTGACCCAAAACCTATTCTACCTATTTGACTGGCGTTTCCTTTTTGGATAATGTCATTTTATTTGAATCAAGGTTGATGTTAGAGTTTTAAAAGAGATGGATGTCTTAGGATTTAATGTTGAAGAAGTTATTGGGTTACTGAATAACTTTGCTCAAAATCAGGTGCTGAAACTCTATCTACTGTTAATTCTGATACATATCTAAACTATAAGGGCAGGCTTGGTTCGGAAAGAGGAATATGAATAGGAAAAGCAAAAGGAATGGAGGGGAATACTAAAGCCTATTATCATTGCATTAGTATTGCTTGGTTCATAATGAGTCATCAACACATCATCACAAGTTTATAACTACCATATTTGGTACTTGATTGCTAAAATCGCTGCAACTACTTATCTACATTAATGATTTCCAAATGTATGTCAAAGTAAGGAAATTAACACCTAAATCAAATGAGTATCATAATATAACGAGAAGCAAAAGCCACAAGATACAATATGAAAAAAGATAGGCTTCACTGGGTAAATTAACAACCTGTGCTTTCAATTTGTATATATCTAAATTAGAAATCAAGAACAAAAAAGCGCAAATGAATTAATGTAATTTACGGTTAATTTATTCCTACGAGTGATAAATCTGGTCAAATTATGGAGGATACAAGAGAAGGTGCATTGGCAGGTGAAATTTAGTAGGTAATAAAAACCATAACCCTCAATTTAGTGGGTAATGACCCATTACCGATAACAAGCCATGTTTTTCATTAGCTTCCCATTTTGTATAGAATATAACCCTCAACTAAGCATGCCCTAAAAGTAAAACTACCTTTTATTTTCCTTAGGCAACAGTTTCATATTCTATGCTATCTCATAGGCGCTTAAATAACCATAATTACGACTGCGACAAGCTTTTAGGAACCTTGGTATTTTTGCTCACTTGTTTTGCAATCATATGTATCTCTAGCCATTATACTTTATCGTATTGGTGAGCTATAGAGTAAAATGTATCCATGTTGATGTTTCCCCTATTTGTTGTTGTCTTCATTCTGGGAGATGATTAAGAATAAATAATGAGGTTTCTCTTGGAATTTGTGTATGACATGTGAGTTTCCTTTACCATGATATCTATCTTTCTGGTAAAAAATAGAGCACGTCTTTGTTTTGTTTTGTTAATCTATGAATTCACATCTTAGTGTGATCGTGATCAAGATGGGATTGAAGATTATAGGAAAGAGGAACGGTGATCAATGGGGGGGGGGGGGGGGGGGATAAACACCATGCTCAACCTATCGATGATCTTTTCGGGTTTATATTCCCTCATTTGCTCCTTAATCTCATTTACTTTTTCCTCTTTCAAGTTCATATATATGAGATTATAGGAAAGAGGAACACCGATCAAGGGTACACCATTGGTTCAACCTATCGATGATATTTTCAGATTTAAGCTTCATAATCTCCTCATGAATCTCATTCTCTCTTTCCTCTTTCAGTTTCGTATATATCTTAAAGCGGGCAGACAGTGTAATAGCTCAGTTATGAAATTGGGACTTCACACACTTGGTAAAAAAAATTTGTAGCGCTGGGGCAGAAACTTACTAACAATTTTATTAACTTTGTTAGTAATTTATCAAATTAACATGAAGTTCTTACATGTTTATACGATGATGGTGAACTAATATACAAACAACGTATACCAGATTTTGTTAAGGACCATAGAAAGAGTTGAAAGGGAGTTCGATGAGTTCAGTGTTCAGACTTATGGCCTTCTGACTCTATATGGTTTGGCCTCAATATTGTTACTTTTCCGTTTCTTTCTATTTGAGTTTCTGAAAAATATCAAGTACCAAAAATATATGCTATTTTGTAACTAAATCAGGATACTTGGGGTGTGTGTGCAGGGAGGCTCATCTGGTAAAGTTGTAGACTGCATTTTATGTTTGAAAGGTTATTATGAGTGGAGGCAATCAGGTGGGATTGGAGTATGGAAGTACGGTGGGACTGTGAGGATCACGTCCTTATTTCTAAAGGGGCCACCTTCATCTTTGATTGGCAGTGAAATCGCAGATGATCAATCTCTGGATAAGTCAGAGTCATCTCAGTTTGAAGAGTTGCTCGAGTATCTACATTTATCAAGTAGGTAAGGTTCCTTCTACATATGCCCATACTGATTTTTAATGTTTCTAATTTTGACCCATTTTTTTATAAATGGATTAATTTGCATTTTGCATAGTGGGTTAAACGGGTTAAACCAAAGGAATGAACTAACCAGTCAAAATATAGTTAGATTCATAATATTTTACATATCTGATTATACTTAGTTGCAAAATATTTTCCTTTTCTTTGTTTTCATTGCTAAATTTGATAATCTAGACCAGGTTCCTGTGGATATAGTGGTCGATCATTCGGTTCAAGTTGATGTTATTGTAAAGCAATGTTGGGACTTAAAAGACTTCATGGATTCTTAGAAGTTACTACTGCTCAGGTACATAATGGAAATTATGCTAAGTAGTTAGTACTGGTAGTATTATGTTACCACTGCTAGTTACTACTGTTAGTATAATTTAGTACTGATAGCATAAAGTTACTGCTGTTTTGGTCGGTACTTTTGGTAAAAGATTGTAGAATGATCAACCCTAAGCCTTATCATAAAAACCCTATTTACCTTTATAAACTTGTTACTCCTTAGCTTTAGTGGTGGAGATGAGTATCCTTGCCAAGCTTATGATAGAATACTGGTCATGACCGAGCAATTGAGAGAATTAGTTACATGTTACCACATAGATTAGTTGAGTGATTTGAGTGTTTTTAATCTTCCTATATTTGTGATGGAAATAATTGTTTGGTTGTGTACTTTCATAGATCAATAAATCTAACGGAAAATTATCCTTAGGGATAACATTTGTTATAAACTTCTAAAGCTCCTTGAAGACAAGAGGACTTCAAGGGGGGATATTTGAGACATCAAATAACGTCTATGTTATAAGCAAGCATTATATCCCATGTAATATTCCCCATTTTGTTTGATTATTGCAAAAATGTTATACTTAATTCGTTTGTTAATTGAGATTGCATAATTATGGAGTACTTGGTGAAACTTGACTAAAAGGTACACATTCTGGAGCTTAAACGAAGATATTTTGAAGATTACTTGTTCTGACAACCAAAACGTTGTATTCTACAAGAAGAATATGGTGATATGTGCCTACACACTCACCAAAAGACCTAAATGAAACAAGAATTCAAATACGCCGTATCTAGAGAAGACCAATACGCCGTATTGGAATAATAGTAATGTAAATATTCTGGAAAATTATCAAACATAGGACCTACTACCCAAGAAACCCCAATACGCCGTATCCAAGACATTGGATACGCCGTATCGAACCAACTTCAGACCCTATAAATAGAAAACTCAAAATCGAGTTTTAGGTGTGCTAAATCATATTCTTGATACCTAAACCACAAAAGTCGATTTTTAGAGGAGAAAAAGAGCAGAAGAGTTTGCAACGCGATCTAATCCATAGAGACAATCAGTAATTTCTTTTTACTTTGTAAATCGTTCAGTTTTTGTGTTATCATTTCGTTAACTCGATTAAGTTTACCTTGGCTAAGCCATTACTCTAGTATTAATTATGATGTTTGAGAGGCTAATACCTTGGGTATTAGCCATTATTATGAAGATCTGAATGTTTAGTTTTGTTTATATCTCGATTGCTTGATTTATCATTGTATGCGTGTTTATGTTTATCAGTTTATACTTGTTTATGTGCTTTAATATGCGACCTATCATTTAACTGGATCTAGTGATACTGAGCAAGGGATCTAGATGCCGGGATATCTCTCCATATAGTGATTAATACATCTAGACCAATAGGATCACGATTAATGATCTGTCTTTGCCTTTAGATTGTGAGCTTAGTTGGACCGGTAGGTGACCCTTGGGATCAACGAGTACGTTCTAATTAATTGGTAAAGATTTGATGAAAATTTTAGTGCATCAAGCACATAGTCTCTTGACTCTATCTTTAACAGGCTCCAGAAGATTATTAGTAGGCTTGTAATTTTGGGTGTGGTCATCACTCAAGAAGACCTAAATTCAAATTTTTTTAGCTTGCCTCCTGAGTGGAATACTCATGTTGTAGTCTGGATGAATAAGGCTGGTATTAAAACAATGAGCATTGATGATTTGTACAACAACTTCAAAATTGTTGAACAAGATGTAAAGAAATCTGTTGATGCAAATACTGGTGCTTAAAACTTGGCCTTTATGACTGCTCCAAGCACTAGCAGTACTAATGATGTTAATACTGCTAAACCTGCATATGAAGTTAGTACTGTTAGCCCTAATGTTAACACTGCTAGTCCTCAAGTTAGTACTACTAACTTCAGTGATAATATTGTGTATGCTTTCATGGTTGAGAATCCCAATGGTTCTAATCTCTTACAGCATGACTTAGAGCAAATTCATGAAGATGATCTGGAAGTAATAGATTTGAAGTGGCGGCTCTCTCTGCTAAGTATGAGGGCAAAGAGGTACTTTCAGAGGACAGACAAGAAAATTTTCATTAATGCTAATGATACTGCTGGGTATGATTAATCTAAGGTAGAGTGTTTTATCTGTCACAAGATGGGACAATTTGCCAGGGAATGTAAAGCACCAAGGAACAAAGAAAGTCAATTTAGAAATCAAGACAACACTAGGAAGCAAGGAAACAATGAAGACACATCTTCAAAGGCAATGTTAGCTATAGATGGTGTAGGTTTTGACTGGAGTGATATGGCAGAAGAACAGGTTCAGCAAAACATGGCTCTAATGGCGTTTTCAAACTCTAAGGTATATAACAATAAATCTTGCACTAAAACTTGTCTGAAAAACTATGAAACTCTTAAGAAACAGTATGATGATTTAATTGTTAAGTTTAATCAAACTGAATTTACAGCAGCTACTTATAAAAGAGGTTTAGCAACTGTAGAAGAACAACTTGTTACATATAGAAAGAATGAGGTTCTTTTTAGTGAAGAAGTTACAGTTCTTAAAAGGGAAGTAGATTGCAAAGACTATGAAATAAATGTGCTTAAAATTGAGTTTGAAAAAGTTAAGCAAGAAAAAGAGGGTATTGAATTTAAAATTAAGAAATTTGATAATGCCTCAAAGAGCCTAGACAAGTTGTTAGGAAGTCAGATAACTGACAAAAGTAAAAAGGGTTTAGGGTATAATGTTGTTCCACCACCCCATCATTTAATCTAAAATGCACCTACAAAACTTGATTTGTCTTATTCCGGTCTTGATGAATTCAAGGAGCCTGAATTTAAAAGTTATGGTCCAAGGGACAGTAATCTTGAGTCTAACATTGATAAAAAATCATATAATTCTAAGGAAAATACTGATGACTCTTTGATAAAAGAACAAGTGTCAAAAAATGAAAATAGCTCTATTGTGTCTCCACTTAATGTTGATAAAGAAACTATTTTTCCTGCTGATAAAAAGATAGAGTTTGTCAAACCTAAAAATAATGAAAAACCAGTTAAAAAGTCAGTTAAGTATGCAGAGATGTATAGATCACAAAGTCCTAGGTGGAATTAAAGAAACTAGAATATACAGAAGTCCAATCAAATAGAAAGTGATTTTGTGATGTATAACAAAGCTTGTTCTGTTTGTGGGAGTTTTGACCATGTGCAGATTAACTGTCATCACCATCAAAGGAAAAGGATGGTGTCTGGGAATAATTACAATAGGGTGGATTATGACTATTATGCCAAAACCTCACACCCTAGTACTTAAAGGAACATGGTTCCAAGAGCAGTTTTGCTAAAATCTGGCCTAACACCACTTAATACTATTAGGCCTGTTTATACTGCTCAACCCAAACCAACAGTTCATAGTGCTAGATCAATGTCACATTTTTCTAAACAAGCACAATCAACTGATCAGAGGCCCTTTTATAAGAAAACAACATTAACTAACAGATATTTTCATCAAAAGGTTAA
Source organism: Tanacetum coccineum (assembly GCA_026074375.1). Taxonomy (NCBI): domain Eukaryota; kingdom Viridiplantae; phylum Streptophyta; class Magnoliopsida; order Asterales; family Asteraceae; genus Tanacetum; species Tanacetum coccineum. The sequence goes on from BQNB010030061.1 coordinate 28,158, forward strand.
TACTATCAGGCCCAGAGCAGTTAATACTGCTAGTCCATATACAACACCAGTTAATGTTGTTAGGACAAAAAGGGTCAATGCTGTTAAGACCTCAGCATGTTAGGTTTGGAGACCTACAAGACCTAATGGTGCATCACTTGTTTTCAAGAGAAATAACTACATTGATCCACGAGGCAGATCCAAGTCAGTAATGGCTTGGGTCCCAAAGGAAACTAATTTCCTTGTTTTTATATGCAGGGCAAGCCATAATTGGATGATAAAGGATTTGTTGATAGTGGATGCTCAAGGCACATGATTGGGAACATAACTTATCTCTCAGATTTCAAGGAATTTAATAGAGGTTATGTTACATTTGGGGGAGGAACACATGGTGGTAAAATTTCTAGTAAAGGAACACTTAAAACTGATTGCCTTGATTTTGAAGATGTATACTTTGGCAATGAGTTAAAATTCAACCTTTTTAGTGTCTCATAGATGTGTGACAAAAAGAACTATGTCCTTTTTACTGACACTGAATGTCTTGTCTTATCTCCTAATTTTAAGTTGCCTGATGAAAGTCAGATACTTCTTAAAATTCCTAAAAAGGACAATATGTATAGTTTTGATATGAAGAACATTGTTCCTAAAGAGAATTTAACTTGTCTTGTTGCAAAGGCTACATTAGATGAATCAATGCTCTGGCATAGGAGGCTTGCTTATATTAATTTTAAGAATATAAATAGGCTTGTTAAGGAGAATCTTGTAAGAGGTTTGCCTACAAAACATTTTGAAAATGACCAAATCTGTGTTGCTTGTCTTAAAGGGAAGCAACACAGAGCCTCTTGTAAGTCTAAGGTTCTAAATCCAATTAATAAGCCTTTGTTTATGCTTCATATGGATTTGTTTGGTCCAACTTTTGTGAGTAGCCTAATGCATAAGAAGTATTGCTTAGTAGTCACTGATGATTATAACAGGTTTACTTGGGTTTTATTTTTAGCAACTAAGGATGAAACCAGTGAGATTCTTAAGAATTTTATTAAAGAAATAGAAAACCTAGTAGACAAGAAAGTGAAAATAATCAGACGTGATAATGGGATTGAGTTTAAGAATAAAGTTATGGATGATTTTTATAAAGAGAAATGTATTAGGAGAGAATACAGTGTAGCTAGGACTCCTTAACAGAATAGGGTGGCTGAGAGAAGGAATAAGATACTAATCGAGGCTGCTAGAACCATGTTAGTTGACTCTAAGTTACCTACCACATTTTGGGCTGAAGCAGTTAGTACTACTTGCTATGTACATAATAGGGTCTTAGTAGTCAAGCCTCATAACAAGGAACCTTATGAACTTTTTAGAGGTTTTAAACCAGCTCTAAGCTTTATGAGACCATTTGGATGTCATGTTACCATTCTTAATACCTTAGACAATTTAGGCAAGTTTGATGGCAAAAGTGATGAAGGTTTCTTTGTTGGATATTCCTTGAGTAGTAAAGCTTTTAGGGTATACAACATTAGAACCAGGAAGGTAGAAGAAAACTTGCATATTAGGTTTTTAGAGAATAAGCCTATGATAGAAGGGAATGGTCCAAAGTGGCTGTTTGATATTGATTCTCTAACCCAATCTATGAATTATGTACCAGTAGTAGCAGGTACAATTACTAATGAATCTGCAGGTACACAAGGAGATCTTAATGCAGGTACATCTATAGGGAAAGAAGGAACCAGCCAAGATTACATTGTGATGCCAATCTAGAAAGATGCTTCATACTTTGATTCACTTTCCAAGGATGTTGGTAATGATGAACACAAATTTGTTGCTGATGATATAAGACAGGTTGAAGATGGTCCACATAATGAGAGTGATGAAAAAGATAAGTCAGAAGATGATAGCAGTCCTAAGGAAGATAATGTTGTTGGACAACATATTAATACTGCCAGTCCTGAATTTAATATTGGTCGTTTTGAATTTAATATTGTTGATCCACTAGTTAATATTGCTAGTTTATATGATCCACATAGCCTTAAAGACATGCTCAAAGTAGGAGCTAGTCATACACTTGAAGCCACTCTTGTTGAGTTCTTCAGTGATGAAGATGAACCAAAAGTTAATTTAGGGAACATCCTTAATTCCTATACAGTTCCAGCCACTCTTAATACAAGAATCCATAAAGATCACCCAATTAAAAATGTGATTGGTGATGTAAAGTCCTTTGTTCAGACAAGAAGAATGACAAGATCTACTTCTGCACAAGGGTTTCTCAGTGTTGTATATGAAGAGAAAACATATGACACCCTGAATACTTGTTTATATGCTTGTTTCTTATTACAGAATGAACCCACAAGCATTGTTAAAGCTCTATCTGATTCATCTTAGGTGGAAGCAATGCAGGAAGAACTTCTACAATTCAAGCTCCAACAGGTTTGGATACTTGTGGATTTGCCTAATGGGAAGAGGGGGTCACATAGACAAGAAGAAGGAATTGATTATGAAGAAGTGTTTGCTCCTGTGGCAAGAATTGAGGCAATAAGATTGTTTTTGGCCTATGCTTCTTTTATAGGTTTTCTGGTATATCAAATGGATGTAAAGAGTGCTTTCTTATATGGAACCATTAAGGAAGAAGTCTATGTTACTAATGATACTTAAGATTCGACCTTAATATATATATAAATATAATAAATATATAAAATATATAAATATGTAACAGGATAAGAATAAAAAAATCTCAAATATAGTAATCCGGGAGTATGATTCCCGGGTCGTTATCCCCAACGAGGAATGCAATTGAAAGTCGAGGGTCGTTTTGAGAATCGATGCTTGAATGGAACAAGATTAAGATTGGTTATCTTTAAACATAGGGAAAATTAAGGCAAAACTTAAAAACAATTAAGGTAAAACAAATTTTAACTAAAAACGCAAAACGGGAATCTTAAACGGGACCTAAAAATCCTTAAAATTATCAAACTTAAGTCCTAAAATGATCTTTTTGGTATTTATAAGTCTTAATTGACTAAAAAGCTAGAACAAACAAAGAAAACTAGACCAAAAAACAGAAAAGATTTAAGCTTAAAAACACTAAAAACATGAACGGGATTCAATCCCGTTCTTTAAAAAACCAAATTTTGCAATTTAAACCCTACGAAAGCAAATCTAATTTTCCTAGGTTCTAAATGTTAAAAGAAAATTTTCTAAAAAAGAACTATCTTTTTTTTACATTTTTATAATTTTTTATGAATTAAAAACGATTTTAATGAAATTAAATGTTTAAAAATACTAAACTAATAATAAAAATTCTGAAAAAATCAGCAAAAGTGCGTTTTGAACTTGAGGGATCTATAATGAAAAATTAGTTGGAAAAACAGCTTATCAATAAGTTGTGAATAAAGCCAAAAAGGCTTATAAACCAAACGGACTCTAAAATGACTATAAAAGTTGATTATGCAAAAGAATTATAAAACGAAAAAGACCATGGGCAAGTGCTTTTTAGAGTGGGTGTTGTGTAAATGTTTGGTGAATAGGGAGAGGTCCCGGGTTCGAGTCTTGCTCACCTAGGACTTCCCCTAATCCCAAACGTTTTTGTTTTCTATTTTTTTACAACTTTTTAGAAAAGCACTAAATAAACAATTTTTACAAAAGCACTTTTTTTAAATCAAAAATAAGCACGAAATAAACTGTTAAAGGACAGGATAAGCAAAGTTATACTAAAACACCAAAATGCTAACTGTTGGGCTTTTTAAGCTCAAATAAGCAATCCAAAATAAAAAATAAGCTAAAGCAGATACCTAACTACCCTTAATAAGCATATTTAAACAAAATTAAGCAACTAAATTAAGCTCTTAAAAATGGTCAAGATTACTTAATAAGCTTTAAAACTTAAGATTTTACACTAAAATGCAAATAAACTGTGAAATAAGCTCTAAGCTAAGATAATTAAGCTAAATGTGCTTAATCTAACCTAATAAGCTAAACAAAACCTAGAATAAGCAAAATCAATAAGCTAATAAGCCTGAATAAGCAAATAACTTTTTGGCCAAAACTGATAAGCAAAAAAGGCCAAAGGGACTTTTTCTAGCTTAAAAATAAGCTAGGCAAAGGATCCTTTAGGGCTTAGGGGGTTGGCCTTTATACACTAAGAAGAATGCCAAAAAAAGCTACCATAAGCAACATTTGGGAAAAAGCATTCGAAATTCAATAAGCACTTAAAAAGCTTCATGAAAAAGCTATCTCACACTGATTCAACACTTTTGCAATCTTTACAAAACCACACTTTTGAGCTTAAAAATAAGCACCTAAACAGATCCTTATGAACATATAACCTACAAAACGATTAAGCTTTGACCTCAAAGAGTTTATATCAACAATTAAAAGGGAGTTTGAAATTCAGGATAAGCAACAGTAAGCAAATGAAAAAACCATTTCTCAAATTTTTCAACACTTAGCACTTTTTGACAGTTTTGGTAAAACACAAACCAAACAATGCAGGCCTATGACCTTTGTTCCTAACCTGTTTTAGCACTTAGACAAACTCAAAAAACATCACAAATCAATAATAAGCAAGAGCTCAATCAAATAAGCAAATGAGATAGGCTTAAACCAACAGTTTCAAACATCAAACTCTTAATACCTTAAAAATGAGATTTACTACTTGGAAATTGAAACAAACTAATTTTTTAGAAAACAAACTAATTTTTTAGAAAACAATAGTACTCGTTTCCTGCTAATCTCTCGAGCATTTAATCCATAAACGGTAGTGGAAAGTGGTCTTTACGGGTGGCTTCATTTAACTTTCGGTAGTCAATGCATACACGCCAACCCGTAACCAATCGAGTAGGAATTAACTCATTTTCATCATTTTCAACAACGGTAAAGCCACCCTTTTTTGGTATGCAATGTACGGGGCTTACCCAAGGACTATCCAAGATCGGGTAAATTAATCCGGTGTCAAGAAGTTTTTCAACCTCCTTTTTGATGACATCGTGGATTTTTGGATTCACCCGTCTTTGGTGTTGAACCGCCGGTTTGTAGTCCTCTTCCATAAGAATCTTGTGAGTACAAAATTCCGGGTTAATACCCTTGATGTCGGAGAGTTTCCATGTGATGGCTCGCTTGTGTGACTTTAAAACCTTTATGAGAGCGGCTTTTTCCTCGACACTCAAATCTTTAGCAATTATGACAGGCAACTTGTTGTCGCCTTCCAAAAATGCGTATTCGAGATGAGGAGGTAAGTCCTTGAGTTCGACCTCGGGAGGTTCATCAATTGAAGATTTATCAGTTTTCACTTCACAAACTTTAAGTTCTTTTTGAATTTCAGGCAAATAATTTCCTTGAGTGGGAGGGGGTAATGATGGATCATCATTGAGAAATGATTCAAGAAGAAGAATATCCCCCTCCGGGTCATAATAAGAGTCATCAACTTCCGGTGAAGTTGGATCATCTTCAAGAGCGAGGAAAGCATCAACTTCCTCAAGAAGAAAATCACTATCCCCGAAGGGAGTGAGAGTCAGAGAAGAGGTAGAAACGATCGGGTCATAGTAAGGAGTGGGATTGCCACTCGCGATCACATCGGAGAAACCGAGAACTTCTTGAGAATACTCCTCACAAGCCATTTCAATGACGTCGATTCGGTTAACCGAATTATCATCGTAATTAGAGGAGTATCTCGAAGTTTGGTCAAGATTGAATGTTACGGCTTCTTTTCCAACACGAAGAGTTTAATTCCCCTTGTAAAACATAATCAAAGCAACGTCCGGGTCTTTTAAAATGGTTCTCCGGAAGAATAGGGGGGACTCTCTGGGATAGGCCATCAAAAGTCTACGACTACAAAGTCGGCCCTGAGAAATTTAAATTTCCTACTTTTACGTCGACATCATCAGCTGATACCAAGCGGTTGGTAAGTCGAACGGTCTGCAAGTTCAAGAGTCATACAAGTAGGAGTGAGCTCCGAAAGAGAAAGCTTTTTCCACACGGATAATGGCATGAGATTTATGCTAGCGCCAAATCCATTTTGGGAAATTCACATGGAATAAGAAATTTGCCGGGGTCTCCTAGTTTCTCGGGAAACTTATTTAGGATAACCGTCGAGCAATGCTCATTCAAAGGAGTTCTAGCCATTTAATTTAGTTTTTCTTTATTTCCGATTAAGGCTTTAAGAGTTGAAGCAAATTTTGGCATAAGAATCAAGGCATCTGCGAAGCTAATTTTGAAACTCATATCTCGAAAGATTTCGTAGAATTTCTCCATTTGGTCGTTAGCTTTTTCACGACGCCTTTCATCATCTCTTCTTGACGGATAAGGGATTGTCGGTTTAAGGTTAGGCATCAGAGAACTAATAGGAGCAACAATGGGCTCAAAATTTGGTACATTAGTTTCAACGTGGACAACCGGAGGATGGATGTCTTTGGTACTTCCGTTATTAGTAGGAAGCACCGTGTCCTTTGTCACCTCAGTCTCACGTTTCAATACTTTAGGGGGAAAAGAAGAAGTAGTCAGAATCGTGGGTCCTTGATAAGCAACACCACTTCGGGTGGTGATACCTTTCAAATCTTCCCTCGGGTTAGTAACGGTGTTACTTGGAAGAGTTCTCGAACCTGATGTAGAGGCGGTATTGGAAGTCACGAATTTGGAAAGCATGTCCGTTAAATTGGTCAATTGATTTTGCATGTTTTGGCCTTGAGTTTGCATATTCCTCATCACCACATCATTAGCTTTTACATATGCTTGAAATTCTTCCTTCGATACACCTTGACTTTGAGGAGCTGGAGCTTGATAGGCGGGAGCTTGATAAGTCGGAGGTTGAATAACCGGGGGTCGATAATTTTGCCCTTGATTAACCGGAGGTTGATAAGTTGGAGCTTGGTTGTAATTACTCCCCCGGTTTTGGTTGAAACGGTTTTGATTATTTCCTTGGTTTTGGTTGTTTTGAACGGGAGGAAAATCGAGAGGTCTAATTTGATTTGCAATCGAAGCTCGATAACTGGTATTTCCTTGGTTGAAGTTAGCCGCGGCGGCTTGAGACACATACTCTTGAATATTGTCATGGTAAACATTGCCATCGGTGGCGGGACAATTTTGGTAAGAATTCTCGACCGCTCTTACAGGAGCGGGAGCTTGATAAACGGGAGCTTGAGATTGGTTTTTCTTATCGAGAAGTAAGGCTTTCACCATATCTTTAAGTTCGGAAACATCGGGAGAAATTCCAGGGGTAGAATAACTTGTACTTACTTTAGCAACAACCGGTTTGTTACGTGAGTTATGAACTTTGGATTTGCTCTCGATGATATTTAGGCAATCCTGAGGCATTTTATCCAAAAAGTTACCACCTGCGGCGGAATTCAACGAATCTTGATCATTAGAGTTCAAGGCATTGTAGAATGTATCGAGTTGATGTAATTGAATAAAGGCAAGTTGTTATGATATAATACAATTTCCTTTATACTCTTACTAGTTCATAGTACCGTTTATTCAGGATGCCCCCTGAATTTGTAAAACCAACCTTTCAAAATTTATCTTATGCCAATTAAACTCGGTATCTTCGACGTCATCATTGGTATGGATTGGTTATCCAAGTATCATGCCAAAATTCTCTGCAACAAGAAAGTCATCTACATCCCAATCGACGATGAAACTTTAATCATTCGAGGTGACCAAAGCAAAACCCGACTAAATCTCATATCCGAAAGGTATATATATCCAGGAGATCTGTCTTTCTTCTTATCTTTCAGAATATGTATTGATTATTGGGAGTTTCATAAACTTACTATAAAGAATCGCCTACCGTGTACCCCCATTATCAATGAACTTATTTCAATCAACTTCAAGATTACGAGTGTTAAACCGAGAAAGTAAAGGAATAAAGAATATCCTAAGACTGTTTTTAAGAAACGGACACTATAGTTCAAGTGATGCCATTTGGTTTAACTAACGCGCCTGTTGTATTCATGGATCTCATGAATCGTGTGTGTAAACCATACTTGGACAAAGTCGTAATAGTGTTCATCGATGATATTCTTATCTACTCTCGTAACAAAGAAGAACATGTATATCATCTGAGAATAATTTTGTAATTACTCAGAAAGGAGGAATTGTATGCCAAATTCTTCCAAGTGTGATTTCTGGATTAGTATCGTGCAATTTAATGTTTCATTATTCTTCTTATGATTTTGGAAAATCATACCACCAAGGAAACATATTCTACTTAACATCGTTTTGATATCATGTTTTATGCTTAAGTAGGATGATTTATAATCATCTTATTGAAATGAATAAGGATGCTTCTTCATTTGAATAAGGAAATTATAAACCATCGAACTATAAATTTATAAATTCTCAGTTACAAGGATTGGGACGCCTCTGTTTGTAAATGACAAATTATAAATGAGTAAACTTAAGTGTATGGCATTCGTACAAATAATCCTCTTTCAATCCGTTTGTACAAATAATTCTTTTTTGATCATTTAATCATTATCATTATTACCATCATACAAATAAGTCTCTAGACTTCTTTCGATTTGTAAATTGTTCACTCAATTATTTACAAACATCACTCCATCATTCAACTAAATCTCAGAACGAGATTTCTGTAAAGATGGGAGACTATAACAACCCGTAATTTTCATCAATGTAAATATCCATCTATTAAATAAGATGCAATGTACTATCCATCTATTAAAGTATAAACAACCTTTTTATAGGGAAATTTTTCGCTTTATTCCATTATGTAACATAGTTTACATAACTAAAGTAAACGAGCTCACGCAACATACCAATGCCATCTATATCTATGTTTATATCATGTAAACATCCTAATATGTCAAGTCTATGTTTAAATATCATTTTTACCATGTACGTTATCCATTTAACATACCATTTACAACGTTAATCCAAAACAAGCATTATACGTTAACGTTTATTCCAAATACCCTACTTACATGTCAAAACAAGTGTAGAAATGTTCAAAGCATGTGTACAAGTTACAATGCCAAACTTTTGAATATCGTTTCCCTCCCAAACCCTAGTACAACCTTCTAAAGCTCAATGTACAAGTCAATTGTGCATGAAATACAAACTAAGACATTTTACCTCCTAAATCATGTTTATATCTTACCACCAGTTTAACACAAGGTACAAACACCCAATGCACAACTCCTAAACCCTAAACCTAATCCCTAAATCATTCTAAACCCTAATCCTAAAACCCTAATTCATCTAACCCTAAACCAAAATCATAAAACCATAGCAAACCCATTACACCTTAAACTAGTTCATAGTTTTCAGAATCTGATCCGTTAATAAAACATAAGATCTAGGCAAAATCAGTAGGTTCTGGGTATTAAGTAAAAACACTAGGTTGTAGCCCTATGTCTTGTGATCATTTTGCCGATTGAATCACCCCGATTCGACGTCGGATGAATTAGTTATAGCCGAAATGGCAAAGGTGCGCAAATTCTGCACACCTGTAGTAAATGGCTGTTATCTCTAGATTTTTGTATAGTAACCCCTGAATATGTAAAACTAAAAGTTGTAGAGGACTCAAATATCTAACCATGCTCACTGGTTTGAGGTTGATCGGAATTACGGTTTGTAAATGGCAACCAAATTACCGGGACTGATGTTGGCTGTCCAAAAACAGCCATGTATAAACTAAATAAACACCTCAAGCTCCTCCATGACTCACCACCACCTTCATCACCATGACCTCACCACCACATCACCATCACTCCAACACCTTACATGCACCTCCATCACCTCCTTGTAAGCTACTACCACAAGTTGCACACTAAGTAAGCTACTTGTCACCATCTTTGATTTTTGAACCATCACCACCTCCCTATACCTCACCTTAGCTTTCTATTAGTCACCATGACAGTCCTTGGCCACCACACCAAATAATCTTGGTGCCTACTCCAAGAAAACTTGGCCCCTAAGTCATTTGAGCCCTATATAAGCCGAACACACACATACACTTTCATATCATCCTCATAACTCTTTTCCACCTTAAATATAAGTTCAAACCAAGTTCTAGCAGAAGTAAGGAAGCCAAGGAAGAAGTTGAAGGTTCCTAAGATCAGAATAGAAGCCAAGAATCAAGAGAAATATGCCATTTAAGGCGTTTCTAGGCGTACGAACCCGAAAACCCCATTTCGACCCATTTAAGCTCAAGTAAGCTTATAATCTTATTCAATAAGCTCATAATCTGCTTTAGAATTTTCATAATACTCTTAAGATCATATATAAACTCTTGTTTGAAGCCTTAAATCTTCAAACCCATGTGTTTTTTATTAAAACCCTAAAAACGACCCATTTTGATTTTCTAGCTAACGAATCCTTTTTCTAAACTTTTGTTACATTAAAGTTTAAAACATCTTATTTTTGCTTATTCTAATAAGCTATAACCTGCAAATATCATTTGGAATCCTAAAATAAGCTTGCATGGCTTTTTGGACTTAATTTGTAAATTATTTCCATGCAAGGGGTATATATCGTAACTTTCTAAAATTTATAACTAGAGGGGCTGAAAATGTCATTTTTTAAATTTATAACTATAAGGACCTATCTTGCCAAGTTTCAAAGTTAAAGGTTTAAATTATATATAGTTTATATATAAAGGACTAAACTTGTAAAAAAATTATATATAGTTTATATATAAAGGACTAAACCTTAATGCATTAGCACATCATAATCAGAAATCTCATACATACCTTGATTAGTCCCATGACTAAACCAAGAAACCACATTAACTTGGTAAGTTATATGAACTTTAGATGTGTTAAGATGGGCGGGTCAGGCAGGTCGGGACTCGGGTAACAGATAATAATGGGCTCAAGTAGAAACACGTTTTTCTTGTTTGGGTCGAAAATTTGAAATGGATAGGTTTAGGTTGCGGTGACGCGAGAACAATTATGTGTTGCAGTTTTACTATTTAAAAACAGTGGGGGTGTTATTTAAGACTACAGAAAAAATATTGTTACGATAATAATCTAAATCTTTGAATATAACGGAAGGAGGTTCTAAATTAGACTTTTGGTTACTTTTACTCTTTTGATGTATTCCTCTGTTAGAAATAAAGAATTCACTATACTCTACTGTTTGAGATGAACATGACCCAAATTGACCCATTTACTACTAATGGGTCAAAATGGCCACCTTTAGTTCCATCTTCACCTTCGAGCCTTTTGGATCCATAAACTTTAAGTCTTATTCACTTAACAATCATCATACATAAACACATGATCCTTCAATAAATATAACATGTCAATATAATGGTTACTTACCTTAGCTCCAAAGCTAGGTTATCAAGAAACCCAAATCATCATTATCATCCAAGCTTGCCATCCTAATGCCATAATTATTACCATATCCATTATTACACAAAAACAATACATAATAAGGGTTTATATAACCCAATTACACACCCAAATCATCTCAAATTGGGTAGTTAACCCTAACCCATAATTCACCAATTAACTCAAGATATGAATTACTTACTTGAGTAGGATCATTGCTATGACTCCTATACTTGGATTAGAACTCTAATATCTTCACAAAATCATCAAGGGTTAAGCTTTCCCTCTATTCTCTCTTGTCTTGAGTCGACACACACACAAACACCACATCTTTCTAAAATATTTTGGAGTTCCAGGGAATTCTATATTATTTAGTTGGCACTTTGGCCAATTGACACAATAGGTCCCTCAAGTCACATTATTTCATATTTGGCCACATTAACTTATGTAGCACATTTACCACTTGACGACTTTAGTCCTTTAAGTCTATTTTCTTCCTAGTTGAGATACATGTTATTTTCTAAAACCATTTACATAATATTTATACTTATAGTTTGACTACCGGGTTTTACTAGCCAATCATATAACGCATTCAAACTTATAAAGTCATAGTCAAACTTACCCAATGGCCTTTTCATAATTAAATACTTAAAATCGGTTTTAGGGTGTTACAAATCTACCCCCTTATTTAGATTTTATCTCCAAAATCTCTTCGTATAATACTACCCAAACTTGGTCGCATTTTAGCCATTAATTCATTTTAGCATTTTCAAATATTTACCCAATTAGTTGCAACAACCTATATAGTTTTGCAACTCTAGCCATAATATGATACAACCAAATACTTTTGACCCGTTCTACTTCTTGATCAATTCTATCACATCTACACTCTTTCTAATGACAAACGTCATTTAAGTGACATTTTACCATTTACAATGTATTATTTTATTAACTTTTTCACTTTAACCCATAATCCAAAATCACAAACACCTCAATACTTGGTTAAGGATCATAATTACCTAAAACCCCCAATTAACTCAAGATATGGATTACTTACTTGGATAGGATCATTGCTATGACTCCTATACTTGGATTAGAACTCTAATATCTTCACAAAATCATCAAGGGTTAAGTTGTCCTCTCTTCTTTCTTGTCTTGAGTCGACACACACACACAAACACCACATCTCTCTAGAATATTTTAGAGTTATAGGTAATTCTATATTATTTAGTTGGCACTTTGGCCAATTGACACAATAGGTCCCTTAAGTCATATTCTTTCATATTTGGCCACATTAACTTATGTAGCACATTTACCACTTGACAAATTTAGTCTTTTAAGTCTATTTTCTTCCTAGTTGAGACACATGTTATTTTCTAAAACCATATACATAATATTTATACTTATAGCTTGACTAGCCAATCACATAACGCATTCAAACTTATAAAGTCATAGTTAAACTTACCCAATGGCCTTTTCGTAATTAAATACTTAAAAACTGGTTTTGAGGTGTTACACTATCCCCCCCATCTTTTTTCTTATGATTTATACCCCTTCCACCTGAATCTAGAAAACCCTTTTGCATGTTTTACATCCAAACACCCCGTTAATCAACACGAACAAAATAAAAAAAAGTCTTGAAAACCCTAAACTAGGTTGGGATCACCAAGCGTGTTAAAGGTAGTCAAAACGTATAGAAAATCAAAACATGACCAACCAAAGTAACAAAAAAGGCAGATTAAGCGAACAAGAAGAACAAACTAGAAAAACCTTGAAAGCCCTTATTGCATCTAATCCCTACCCAACAAGCGAGTAATCTAGAGATTAATCATGAATGATAAGAGTAAAAAGACTACATTAGGATCAGATTAACAAGTTAGGGATGCAAAGAGATCAGTCAATTTTGTTTTTTAGGGACAATACCTAAAGTTGCCTGTTAGGGGAGAGAACAAGTGCGTTTGCCACCAAGGGGTAGATCTCGTGCACCTATTTACACATGAAAGTTTATTCTTCTTTCTAGAATCTTACTTTTACGCTCGAGACTATTTATGGGATCACCCTTACATGGTGAGTCTATCGGCGGTTCGTTTCTTAGCATGGGATCATCAATTACTATTACTTGGTTCAAATTTTTCCCAGATCTCCCATAAATCCTTGTTTCTTGTATGTCTGACCCACTCTAAACCCAAACCTTAAATTTTGTACTAAAAAGTTGGTGCCATCATTGGGACAATTACACAACCACGTTTAAAAAGAATCCCAAATGAACAATCCGACAAATTATACTTCCTCAAACCTCAAGGGTTTCGTTGTACGAAATGCTATGAGAAAATGAAGTGCATGACCGCTTGACTACCCACCTGGATACGTGCTAGAAGAAGTTGTTCATGAGTTATGTAACAAACACCATGACCAAATCCTATCCCTGATGGATGAAAAAGTTCACCAGGAAAAACATAAAGGTGTTTAAACATGTCTAAGTTTTGGATAAAGTCTCAAAAAGACACACAAACTCAAGAAAAGACCGATTACTCCGAGAAACCAATAAAGGAAAGAAGAAAATGTCCAAAAAGAGAAGGAAGGACAGCCCAAGCACCAGGTCTTATACCAACCTTCCCTTCAATCTTATATCATCTTGTTTAGACTATGACAAAGAGACCCCGAACCTCTTGCCGAAACTCCAAAGACTCAACCATTTTCTTGCAGCTAGGCCCAAAGGATGCATATATATTCTCTCGCCATGGCTCCAGGGAGCATGCCCGCAATGAACGGAGATCAGAACCAAGGGAATGCATATCCGCTAGTGCACTTTCCTGTCGAGGGAGAGTACATAAAGAACGGGGGAAAGAGGTGAGAAAACTCATTCGGAGCAATGTTACATGATAGCGTATAAGAGTTTCATCACAAAGGGCTAAATCCCATACACCTATAAAAGAGCTTACAAAGCCCACAAAGAAAAAACTTCGCCTGGAAATAAGATCTCAAGCCTAAATTATCATTCAGACCCACGAGGGCAACATAGCCTGAATAGATTTTTGCAAAGGCTATGACTGTGATCTTATCCTAAAATCTGTTATGGCAACCAACACATGTCATGGCCTCATTAGCATAGAGGCAGTGTCACGAACATTACGCTAATATCCAATATAACGATGATACGCCATACGTACCTCTCCGCCAATCAGATGTCGACCATGTAGAACATCATAGATCATGGGATCACATTCGCGGGTGACACGTAACCTTAAATGCATCCTTGTAAATACCAGTCTATTTCCTCGAAATGGACCAAATTAACTTAGCCAGTTTTACTCGACTCGTGTGAAGCTAATCCATCTTAACTCAACCCGTGTGATGCACTAACCGAAAGTTTATGGTTTTTCAAAGTTTTAGTTATTGGAATGTAGGAAATCATGAAAGTCTACAAATTTGAGGTGTATTGTTTCAAAATGGATAATATTTAATGAAAAATCCTTCGTATGTTACCGAGGATTTTGAGGAAGGTAAATTTTTCCTTTACTTGACGTCAAGAATGGCTGAATTATATTTATTAATTTTTTATTTCATTGGGTAACCATGGTCTTCAACCTTTTGGCTGAATTCATAGGTTTTGAACCTACCGCCTCACAGACTCAAACCAGATAAAGTCCTTCTTTTTCAGAGGTTGGCGTGGCCACTTTAATGTTGTTTGCACCTAACATGAATTGAACTTTAAACCTCACATTTTGTAGTGATAACCACAAGCTTTTTATCATTAGGTCATCCTTGAGTAGTTAAAATGTAAGTACTCACTTTTATTTTTCTGAATGATATCCAGGATGCCGAAGAAAGGTAGACTTTCATCTAATGATGTCGAGAAGAACCCAAAAATTTGCTTTACTTTTGACCAACTTGATAACGTCTTCACTCTTCGGCCATCTCTTATGTTTGGGGAAATCCTTTGGAAGGGTCCTTATTGTTGGACCCAAAGTGAGGATTGCAACTTATTTGCGGGATTTTCTATAACATCCTCCGATGGTGTCGAGGGATTTTTCCGCGTTTTGAATAGATTTAATTCGTTTTAAGCAATATGTAATCTTATTTTGAGCAATTTCATGATTTCCCCTTGGATATAATATTTGTCAACTTTTCTCGATGAAAAATAACTAACATGGTGATGACGTATAATACGTGTAACAGGCCTCCGGGCCAGGATTACATAAATTATACATGGGCCCAAGCCCAACAAGATAATCGCAAAGCACAATAGGCCAAAGCTAAGCCCAGTCCTGTGCTGGCACGGCCCAGAAGAAATAAGACGGACATAATACGCCTTTCGCGGACCAAGCAACATCCGCGGAAGGGGACCCACGACTGCAAGACACGATTACGGCGGACCCTTATCCGATGAGGGTCCCACTTCGGCCTACTAATAGAAATGAGCGAAATATTAGGAAAACCTAATATTTGGCTCACCTATAAAAGGGGGTACTCTAACACCCCACAAGGTATGATTTTCTTACCACATTTCATACACACATACTCTGACATTCTCTGAAAAATATGTTTACTTACTCTTAGGCCGGAGTCCAATTGTGGGGTCCGTCCCCACGATAAGACTAACGTTTTACCTTTCATCGTGCAAGAAATCATCTCATTACTTGATTTAGTACAAGATCTCATCATTAGGCTTGGTCCAATAACTCCCCAGATCTACCCACTCAACCCATTACGTATTTTGTACTAACAAGTTGGTGTTATTCGTGGGACCCAAATACAACTACGTTCTACAAAAATACCCACCATGAGCAATCATGAACAAACCACTCCTAGCCAACCTATGTGGAGAGGAAATGAGCCAGCTACGCAAGATCGAGGTGGGCCCGCGTCCGACAAAGCCCTCCGAGAATATTACGACAAAAATTACAATCAGTTGCAGCCAATAATGGCCGAGAAGCTTAATCGAGAGAAAGAAAAAAGTGAAAAGCTAAAGGAGCTAAAATCCCGGTTTAACTTCGAAGGATGTTCCAGAACAGCGCGGTACTCCAATCAAAAATGATGGACGCCAAGGAACATGAGAAAAGGCACAGATCTAAGCGCTTTCGTAGCCCAAGAGCTAGTGTATTCTTAAGAATAAGACGTGAGCGGTCAAGATCACCAAGGCAAAGGTCAAAAGAAGGAGGCGTGTTTAAAAGGTTAGGAAGTAGTGGGAAGAGTTTATTCGCACGCTCAGACAGCTATAGCCGGAACTCCCATTCAAAATACGCAGAAGCTCTTTCAGAAAGTGAGGATAGCGAAGGCGGGCACTGGAAGTCAAGATCAAAGGGGAAGAAATCACATAGGGAAGAGAATGACTTTTCCCAGCCATGGGTAAGTGAGGAAGTAGACCCTTTCACACCTAGAATCCGTTACTTTGACTTCCCAAAAATAAGGATGCCCAGCCATATCAAGACATATGACGGAAGTGAAGATCCGGAAGATCATTTGAAAATCTTCCAGGCGGCAGCAAAAACAGAACGATGGGCCATGCCAACATGGTGCTACATGTTTAACTCTACGCTGACGGGAAACGCGAGAGTATGGTTTGATGACCTTCCGCCTGAATCAATAGATAGTTATGACGATCTGAAGAAAGCCTTTTTAGAAAATTATCTCCAACAGAAGAAATGCATTAAAGATCCCATAGAAATCCATAACATTAAATAGCGGGAGGGAGAGTCTACGGAAGACTTTGTGAAAAGATACAAACTGGAGAGCAGGGATGTCAAGGGGGCTCCAGAATGCATGAGAATCTCCAGATTCGCGCATGGAATTACAAACCCTAAGCTCATCAAACGTCTCCATGACAAAATCTCAAAGACAGTTGATGAGATAATGAGAGTCACCACATCTTTCTATAAGGGGGAAGTGGCAGCCTCAAATCACGAATGAAAGAAAACGTTTCCACCATGGAAACAGCATGAAGGCAGCCAAAAGCAAAATTTCAAAAAAGGATGTTTTTGGAACCAACAAAGGTCGGAAAGGAAGCAGGATCGGTTTTCCTTACTCACAAAAACCCCCAAAGAAATTTTCGCCTTAGACAAAGGAAAATTTAAAGCTTCGCCACCGATGACAACCCCGGTAGAGAAACGGAACCATGCAAAATTCTGTGAGTTTCATGGTGAAGTAGGGCATAACACAGACGAATGTATGCACCTGAAGAAACAGATTGAGGAAATGCTAAAAGCAGGAAAGCTGTTGTATCTGATTAAAGAACTAAAACAGAACAACGGAAAAGAACAGCCTAAGGTGGTAAAGAAAGGAGAAACTTCCAGGAAAGAAAAAGCGTTAGCTATCCTAATGGTCCAACCCTGGGAAAGAATGGCTAGACAAAGGATTACACAGAGTTTCTCTCCTAATCCAGAAATCTTGTTTCCACCCCTAGGGGAAGATGAAGAAACGGAAGGCCCAATGATCATAGAGGCGGAAATAAGAGGCCACTGTATACACCGTATGTATGTAGACGACGGATCAGCCGTAGAAATTTTGTATGAGCACTGTTTTCGCCGACTCTGTCCGGAAATTAAAAAACAATTGATACCAGTCACTACTCCTCTGATTGGATTCAACGGTGAAATAATATGACCAATAGGGAAAATACAATTGTTGGTTAAGATTGGAGATGAAGAACACTCTGCTTCGGCCTAGATGAATTTCATGGTTGTAAGATCATTGTCTCAGTACAATGGAATTATTGGAAGACCAGGAGTCAGAAAATTACAAGCAGTTCCATCAACAGCTCACGGAATGTTAAAGATCTCGGTAGAAGGGGGAGCGATTACCCTAAAAAGTAGCAAGTTGGTTCCGATGGAATGCGCGGTGGTCTCCGGACCTAAGAAAACCTCATCAGCTACCAAGCCAGTAATAGAAGAAAGAGTCAAAATAGCAATAAACCTGGAATATCCGGAACAAACAGTGATGATTGGTTCCACCCTCACCGAGGAAGGCCGCAACAAGCTGTGTGGACTACTCCAGCGCAACTTGGACATTTTTTCCTGGAAGCATGCAGATATGACTGGTGTCCCAAGACACATTGCGAAGCATCGCCTAAACATACGGGAGGGATGTTCCCCGATTAGACAAAAGAAAAGAGGGCAAGCGGCCGACAGAAACCAGGCAATACAAGAGGAAGTTGGGAAACTTGTCGAGGCAGGAATTATGAAGGAAGTACACTACCATAACTGGCTGTCCAACCCAGTAATGTTAAAAAATCATGATGACAGTTGGAGGATGTACGTCGATTTCAAAGATCTAAACAAAGCATGTCCAAAAGACGGTTATCCGCTGCCGGAAATAGACTAAAAGGTGGAATCCTTGTGCGGGTTCCCTTTCAAATGCTTTTTAGACGCATATAAAGGTTATCATCAAATAAAAATGGAAAAGGAAGATGAATAAAAAACTGCATTCATCACAAGCCAGGGAATATTCTGTTATACGAAAATGCCGTTCGGTCTGAGGAATGCTGGAGCAACCTATCAACGTCTGGTGGATAAAGCGTTCCACAAACAAATTGGCAGAAATCTAGAAGTGTACGTAGATGACCTTGTCATCAAGAGCCGCATGGAAGACGAGATAGTCAAAGACATAGAAGAAACATTTAAAACTCTAAGGGAAATTAACATGAAACTAAACCCTAAAAAATGTAGCTTTGGGTGGAAGAAGGAATGCACTTAAGATACAAAGTCAACTCTAAAGGACTGAAAGTATGCCCAGACAAGGTGGACGCTGTGCTAAGTCTCCCATCCCCAAAATGTCTAAAAAACGTGCAAAAGTTAAATGGAAAGCTCGCAAGCCTGAATATGTTCTTGGCCAAATCAGCAGAGAAGTTACTACCGTTCTTTAAAACTTTGAAAAAATGCACAAAGAAAAGTGATTTCCATTGGACAACGGAAGCGGAAGAGGCGTTTAAACAAATGAAACAGCTAATAGCTGAGCTCCCTATGCTAACGACACCAATGGAAAAGGAAGAGCTTATTGTGTACTTGGCCGCAGCAAAAAAGACAATAAGCGCAGTCCTGATGACGGAAAGGGAAGCTAAACAGATGCCCATCTACTTTGTTAGCAGGGTATTAAGAGGTCCGGAACTAAACTACACGTCAATGGAAAAGTTAGTGCTGGCTTTAGTACATGCTAGTAAGTGCCTAAAAAGATACTTTCAGGCACACCCAATAATAGTAATCACGGACCAGCCTATACAGCAGATACTATCAAGACCGGAAGTAGCAGGAAGGCTGTAGAAGTGGACCATTGAATTAGGAGAATATGCAATACATAACATGCCTATGGTATCAGTCAAGGGACAAATATTAGCAGACTTCATAGTCAAAAGACCAGAAGAGGACTCTCTAGACACTCCGATGGAAGAAAAAGCGGAGCTCCTAGAGCCATGGATTCTGTTTACGGACAGATCCTCCTGCACGGATGGTTCCAGAGCAGGATTAATACACACAAACCCAGAAGGGATAGAATTTACTTATGCCTTAAGGTTCAGATTTGATGCAACAAACAACGAAGCAGAATATGAAGCTTTGATCGCTAGACTAAGGATAGCGGAACAAATGGGTGTGAAAAACCTTCAAGCAAATGTGGATTCACGCTTAGTGGCCAATCAAGTAAACGGAACGTATGTTGCAAAGGAGGCTGACATGATCCGTTATCTGGAAAAAGTAAAAGCACTTACAGGTGGCTTCAAGGCGTTCACAATTAAACAAATCCCTAGAAGTGAAAACAAAAAAGCTGATGCTCTAAGCAAAATAGCTTCCACAAGCTTTGCGCACTTAAGTAAGCAGGTATTGGTCGAAGAATTAAAATAAAAGTCCATCAATGAAGTAGAAATATTGATGGTGGTAGAATAAGAAGGAGACACCTAGATGACTCCTATTTACAAATACCTCCCGGAGGAAACTCTACCAGCGGATATGAAGAAAGCAAGGGCAATAAGACGCAAGTCATGGCGGTTTGCCGTCATTAATGGGATCCTCTACAAGAAATCTTTTCTCGGCCCATGGCTAAGGTGCGTAGGGCCACTTCAAGCCAACTATGTTTTAAGAGAGATACATGAAGGATCTTGTAGCATGCACGCAGGCACACGATCCGTCGTGGCCAAGGCTTTGCGGACCGGTTACTATTGGCCTACCATGCACAGAGATGCAAGAACATTAATAAGAGCATGTCAAGATTGTCAAGTTCATAAACCCATCCCAAGGAATCTGCTGCAGAGACTAAACCCTATTACTTCTCCATGGCCATTTTACAAATGGGGAATTGACATAGCCGGACCTTTTCTGGAAGGCCCAGGGAAAGTCAAATTCTTAATAGTAGCCATGGATTACTTCACAAAATGGATTGAAGCCAAACCAGTCGCGACAATTACGGGCAATCAGATCAAAAAATTTATATGGGACAACATTGTCTGTAGTTTCGGACTTCCTGGAGAAATTATCTCAGATAATGGAAAACAGTTCTAAGATGATCCATTCAAGGACTGGTGCAAAAAACTATGTATCAATCAGCATTTTGCCTCTGTAAAACATCCGCAGACTAACGGGCTCGTAGAAAGAGCAAACCGCAGCTTGGGTGAAGGAATAAAAGCAAGGTTGGAAGCAAGAAGCAAGAACTGGATGGAAGAACTCCCTCATGTTCTATGGGCACACCGCACAATGATAAAATCTAGCAACGGAGACACCTCGTTCTCATTAACGTATGGAACAAAGGCAGTCATTCCAGCAGAAATAGGCATGCCTATAATCAGAACAGCGGAAGTAGACCAGATACAAAACAATGAAGCTTTAGAAGTTAACCTTGACCTCTTGGAAGAAAAAAGGGAGGAAGCAGCAATACGCGAGGCTAGGAGTAAAACAAAAATGGAAAAATATTACAATACAAAAGTTCGAAGTACAAGCTTCAAACCAGGAGATCTCGTGTACCGTAACAATGATGCAAGCCGAGCAGAAGACACAAGAAAGCTAGGCCCCAAGTGGGAAGGACCATACGAGGTAACGGAAGCACTTGGAAAGGGAGCATACAAGTTAAGGGACCGTGAAGGAAAGCATCTTCCGCGAACTTGGAACATCAGCAACCTCAAGAGGTGTTATGTTCACAAAATGTAAGCAACTCACCCATGCGAACTCTGTAGTGGGGTTAATGCACTTCAATCTATGTTAATTTATGCATTGTAATGTCTTTTAAAATTTCAATAAAAAGTGAAGCCTAGCTACCTTCACAAATTTTCCGCAAAATTTTTCGTTCTTTATTCAATAAAGTTATCTTTTTTATGTGATTAAGACGCGCACGCAGTAGGGCATGACCCACTCAAACGTTATCCCGTATAACAAAAGGATGAGTAACCTCAAATCTAACTTAATTATACATAAGAGGTATTGCAAACCCAGTATAGGGAGAATAACCTACAAATATTCAAACAAAGACTATCAGAATAAATATATCATAACATTAATAAGATAGCAAGGTCAAGGTTAAACACTAAGACATTAAAAATTATGCAAGTGTAAGTTGCCGCACACAAAAAGGTCAACAGGCAACCGCAACACTCAAAACGGACAAAAACACTTAGAAAAATTGTTCATACATAAGAGGCTACAACAAAAAGGTCACATGCGACCAAGCCTAGGGATTATAACAAGCTACTAAGAGATGTCTAGCTCCGCATCCTCAACGTTAGGGAAAGGGTTAACATCCGCACCTGCACCTGTCTACCCATCCGCACTGGTACCTTCTTGACCATCCGCATGAACAACATCATAGTCATCTATAGAAATAGGAGGAATGGAGCTTGTAGAAGCAAAAGTAACGGATAAGGCCGTGGTAGTCTTGGGACCAGTACCGGAAGTACCTTTCGTACCTTCTAAAGCAGCAAAGGATAAAGGCTCAGATAAAGGAACAAAGACACCATGAAGAGCGGGTATATGATTGGCAATATTTTCCCTGATCTTTTAGACGCGAGAGTTGGAAACATCTAATGAAAGTGATAAGGCAGTAGCATCAATGACACGCTGATCTAGAGAATGATGGATAGGAACCGTCAGCTGATTAACATTAGGCTACGACTCAGACAAACCCAATCTCTCAGAAAGAGTGCCCTCCAAACGAAGAAGGTTCATTATCGTGTCAATACTGGCATATTTGTTCGATTTTAATTCCCCAATCAAGTAAAAATTGACACTCTAAAGGCGTTGCAAGGCAGATAAATAATCAGCTTCCGCATATGGGTTATATGCAGCAACGTCGGTCAATTTTCTACCCTCCAAACCGTGGGTAATTCCGGCAGACAACCCTTCCTGCATACCCTTCTTGACGGCTTTACCAATCGCCGCTCCAAGAATAGACAGATATTCAGTAGAATTTAAACATTTGGCAATGACAAGTTCCATGCCGTGCGTAAGTAGCCACCGACGTCCATAAATGGTAGTCATAAGATGCGGGTAGAATTTTTCCTCAAGATGAAGGGCCATCTCAACAAAGTCGGCACATAACTTATCAAACTTTTCATTTACCTCTGCCATCTTTTCATCCTGAAACTTCTCAAGCTGGCCAATGAAATTTTTATACGCCGCGACTTTATCCTTAAGTCCGGCAGAGGAAGTCTCTAGCCTATGAACCTGCAATTATGTGGAAACACAGATAAGAAAATCGAAAAATAAAAAATATACGCAAGTGTAAAAGACACATACCTGGTTAATAAGATTGTCATTTTGAGACTTAACAGAAGTCACCATAGCATCCAAATCAACAGCCTCTTGCTCTCTAACTTTCACTGAAGCCGCAAGATCAGCCACCTTCACATTTAGCTCACTTTTCTCCTTCTCCAGAGTGGTGTTACAATCCTTCAAAACTATCACTTCATCTTGCAAGGATTTCTCAATAACCTCAAACTTCGAGGCTTCGGCATAGAGACGGATAGCCTCCGCGGCTTCCGCTTCCTTCGCAAGCAACTGGGCCTTAAGATTCTCAATTTAGGCATCCCTGGCCCTTAGTAAAGAATTTTTCTCCTCCACAACAGAATTCAATCTCCTCATCTCCCTAATGTTGTACTCCGCACGCATCCTCACTTCAGCACTGCGAGACATTTGGCGAGCAGCCCCTATATTAAACTTTGTGAAATGTTGGTCATGATCCATCCCGCGGATTGATGCAAAGAACATAGGGGGGCAAATTCATCCACCATCTCGCGACAAGTACGGCCGTCACCCAGGCGAGAGCCATTGGTTACACTCCACTGAGGTACATATACTTTTTGAAGATCCGTATCAGGGTTAATGACAGTGCGGATACCACCAACGATGAAGTCACTACCAATAAGGTCAGAAAAGCCACCTATGGTATGGTCAGCTCCACCACTAGAAGAATCACCACCAAAAACAGAAGACCCAACAAATTTTTCCTTAACAGTTGTAGCAGGATCAACTGTGGAAGTAACGGTAGTGGCCAGTGTCATCAACGGAATAGAAGGCCTGGCAAAAGAATCAACTTCAGCTTCCGCAATATTAGCACCTGAATGGTGAGAAGAATCTGAAGACATGACAAACCGTAGAGGAGCAGTAATAGTCTGGAGATTAGCCTCGACCATAGAATCAGTTTGATCTTCACTCTCTTGCTCTGGTGTTACGGACACAGGAGAAGTAATAAAGGGTAGGGTAGGTAAGGCCGCAACCCCAACCTCAGGATTCAACACAACTCCAGCAAGTAACCTCTGGAGCGCGGACATAGATTTACCAGCAACAGATGGCCCAGTTGAAGTTCCATGATCCTCCCTTAACTTCTTAGGAAGGTGTGAAGGTCCACCAGCATTAGAAACAACCATTTTCCTTTTTCTTGGACGCTTTAGTTACAGAGGAGCTACGTCTTCAACAATAGTATCCACAGCTTTACTAACCAGCGGAGTACCAACAACATGCCCACCGCCCACAGAATCACCCTACTCCGCTAGATTACCACTACCACCTTCATCGAATAACCTGTCAACACTTGCATCCAACTCGCTTTCAGCACGAGCAGGAGCAATAGGTAGTAGTGGAACGACACGTCCCACAGTAGCATCCAGCAATTTTGGTTCATCCTCAGCACGCTGCCTCTCACCAACCCTCACCTTAATAGGATCGGCAGTCTGGATAAAGGAGAGCAAATCCATCTCTACACGCAAAAAGGAAAGAATAAGACGGTCAGCAAAAGTGATAAAAAGGCAACACATAAGTGAGACATAATAATAAACACCCACCCTTGCCATTTTTATGCAGAAACTAGGGATAAGTATCTTCATCCAAGGTATAGTTACGACTAATCCCTATCAAGCAAAGGAAGGGTTCCGGATACTTATGGAACGGATCCGGATATGCAACAAGGGTGGCATAATGTTCCGCATTAAATTCGGAAGATTTTAGAAAAGGGTCCTTCGGCACGCTTTTGCTAGAATTCCACGGAAAGGAGGCAGGACAAGCAAAAGTGTCGACCCAAAAGAAACGATCATTCCAGCTTTTCAATGAATCTAAGGGTTTGGTATAACAAATGGCATCATTTCCCTGGCGTTTACTGAACGAAATCCAGCCTTTATTCTTAGAATTAACATAAAAACAACGGAACAACCCAACCGTTGGCTCAAAACCGTGAACATAGCAAAGGATCTCAAAATGAGACACCTTGGCCGCACCAATAACGGATAGCTGGGATATATGGATATGATAATATCTGAGCATGTGAACAAGAAAAGTGGAAAGTGGAAAGTGGTAATCGAAAATTTACATACTCGAAGAATCTAGTATATACATGGTATGTGCTATTTTACACATACCTTTTACCTTGTAAAACGAACCCAAAAGACCAAAAACATGTAAAAATGGCAAATACATGCTTGTTTTTGTGTTTGTGTATGTGTAGGTACGGATATTAAAGAAATGGACAAAATCAAAGCAAAAACGGACAAAGCCAAACATGAGAAGGATAGAGTGCACAAGTGCCGGGAATTATCAAGCTATGGTCAACAAAAGTCAACCTTGGTCAACCCTTGGTCAACCCACAAAAAGAGAAACCCCTCAAAATCCTAAATGAGCCCTTAATGTTAAAACATTTTCACCAAAAGCCCTTAAATTCATAACACCGTTAGTCCTTTGTTAATAAAAGACTAACGGTCGCTAGCCTTAATCTATAAACCTTACCAATTCACCATTAATCCTAAACCCTTTAACTTGGCCTAACATAAATATAAAAGGCCTAAATATTAAACCCAAGCCCAAATACCACCCTACCCGATCAAAGCCTTTTACTAAAACACGGGTCAAAGAAGAAGAATAAACAGTGTTACTGTTTATCTTTCTCTTTTCCCTCCCTCAATCACACACACAACAACAGGGTAAATTGATTTCACCCGCTTATCCACCTCTCATATAAGTGAATATTTCTAGAAGACCTTGCCACATCTGACATATACTAATCCACGCTGGCGATCCGTGTGATGGCGGATTTGATCCAAGGGCTATGATATGAGGATTGGAGGCCAAGAAAGAGATCAAGGGCTGTGGATTAAGGATAATGAGAGCATACCTCACTCACTCACACAACAAGCACAATGGTAGACGCTCCCCTGCTCAACAAACTCTATAAATAGGGCATTTAGTTCTTCATTGTAGATTATTAGATCGAGTAGTAGGATTAGATTTTAGGGGTAGCTTATCTTATAGCTTATTTAGAATAGCTTAGTTAATTTTCAGCAATCTTGTATTAAAGCTTCTGTACTCAGTTTTAATGAATTAATAAAATTTTAGTTCTGATTTCAATCAATTTGTTTACATTTCTGTCTTATTCCTAAGCATTTTAATTTCTTATAAGCTATTGAAATAAGCTCATTGCCACTCTAAATATTCTACCTACATTAATAAGCTTCTAAGCTTGTTAGTGTAAGCCTATTGTTCAATTGAAAGGGAATTTGAAAATAAGCTGGAAGAAAAGCTAGCAACGGAAGAGCTTATAGGATATTTTCTAGTTGCTTATTCAATAAGCTGGGTAGGTTAGAGCTTAATAGGGTTATATTTCTCCTGTTTTAAGCAAGGGGTTAAGGTTCACTCCATTTTTCATTACCATCTTTTCAAATTGAGCTTAATTTCTGCTTGCTTATTATAGTGCTTAATTGTGTTGATTTTCTTTGTTTTGAATGCTTAGTTGAATTCCTGTCAGCTTATGCTTATTTTGTTTTCACTATGTGAATCATTTTTTTTAGCATAAAGTTAGATTTTAGGACTTAAAGGACTGTTTGGGATAAGTCTTTAAATAAGTCAAATAATGTTCAAAACTGTTTTTGTTCTTCAAATCAGATTTAACAAGCTCAAATAAGTCTTAAGTTTAGTTCTCATAAACTCATATTAAGTATAGCTTAGTTTTTAGAGTTTGTTTAATCAAATTTACAAAACTGCTAGTTCTTAGTAAGGTTTTAACTGTTGTATCCTTGGATTCATAAATGTGCTTGTAAAATGTATTAGAGGTATAGTTATTGTGTTCAAATGCAGTTTCTTATGCATCTAAAATGCATATGTACTTGGTTATTAGACTGTGGTATCGCCTGTCAAGTTAAGCTAGTAAGTTTGTCCACTTATTGCAGATCAAATTGTGGCTAAATTCTAGCTTAATTTTGATATATCCTGATTGTAGTAAGCTCATCAAAGTAGGTTCTAAACTTGTTTTCAGTTAATAATATGTCAAACGTGTTTATTGAGTCTCAAAATCTTAGGTTGCATTGTCAAAAAGTCCAAAACTCTGCAGTGCAAACTGATCCTTTTTTAATTCAG
>BQNB010030062.1:0-55224 GCA_026074375.1 Tanacetum coccineum
CTAGAGACTTCAATCTTTCATTATTTCTTTGCGTCTTTACATCTTTTGGCCGCTCATTTAAACATTTGCACTTCCTGCAAGTATTCTTTCCGGATCCTCACCATGATTATAGCGCTATTTATTTATTTACATAATTATTACCATGGCCATTATCTTATATAATACTATCAACGTTGATTCATTACTTTTCGATTCCATATTCTACTAGACATCGCATTATATCATTTATTGAGATCTCATAGTTTTTTACGTACCCGGGGTTTTTCAATTACCTTCATGTCTAGTGTCTCTTTAAGAGACTATTATGGGGTCTTTATTACCTCGATTCGACCATCTTAACTTTCTTGCTCCATTTTATTAATTCATTTGAGGATTTTAATTGGAATCAATTAGTCTATCACGTTGCATACGTGCCATAGACTCACTACCATTTTATGGTTCTTACTACTGGGACAAACATTGTAATTGGAGCATTAGCAGCGTATATATGATCTTAGTCACTTCATTTAGGTCACTTAACTTGTCTAGCAATTATTATATCTAGAATATAAATTGTCCATTGAACTTCAAGTTCATATTCATTAGTGTGAGGATCAACATTTATATTATCTTAATTCATTCCAAATTCCTCGCTGCTCATTCTCCCTCTGAATAAACTATCACTCTTAACATCTCATTTTGTGAGTTGTGGTGGATTTACTATGATATATATCGCACATTTACAATATCTCACATGGGAACTATATGGTTTGTGACCAAAAACCATTATAGCAGGGAGGATTCATTATAAATTATTGGCAAGATGTGAATTCATATGTTATAACATGCCCCATAAACTAAAACTTTTGTTCTCGTAATTATTGGCTTTGCAATCAACTGAAGTCGTTTTATAAATGTTTCAACAAAAGCAATTCGTGTATGAACATGGGCTACCTTTAAGTTTAACACTTATTCCAATAATTGCCTAAACTTGGAAGTATTCACCACCATTCTCAATAATTTTATTTAGAAAACCATGCTCACACCGAGCCACTAATCACGCCAATATTAAGTTGCGTATTTGATGATCATTTTGACGATGCATCGATTTTATAACTAAAAATGATCTACATGACACATGTATAGGCCTACATACATGCCCTTTTCATCTTTTCCAAAATTTAAAGGAGTGAAGTTCTTCTTTGTATTTAGTGGTGATAAGTAAATACTTAAATTCCATTGAAAACAATAATAAAAATCATCTTTGAAGAAACTCATGATTCTTCTATATTTCTCACATCATCATTGACCAGGGATGGTCTAACTGGTCATGCCAATTAATACACCAATCTTTGGCTCATAAACTTGTACTATATGACCACATGTGTTTCATTTGCACTTGACTTTATGCCAAAAGTCAAATAGAGGAGTGATATATAAATTTTGTGGCTGCGGCCTTTCTTTGTTAAAAAACATATTTATCTCCAATCAAACTTATGTGAACAGTTTTATAGATTTCAAATATATTATTTCGTTAGCGTATAGCAATATCAAACAAGAAAATATATCTAAACTCTTGAAACTCCACCATTAGAACATATACATGCAATCAACCAATTAATATCACAATGAAACCTTAATTATGCAAGACTTGACATCACAGTACATTAGCATATGCTCCATAGGAAGTTATTTCATATTGTTTAGTTTCAAATACTATTAAACTAATAATTGAACTTGCAAATAAACATGGCAAGATATGTGCAAAGTTATGACAAAATCAAAACATAATATGCATGCATAACTATCAGTTTCAAACATATAAATGAGCGTTTCATGTAGTTATTTCAATATCAGCATAAGGACGAACTATGTTATTGCAATGTATAACTAAATGGATGTCTTACTCAGTTCAAAATAGCAAATTGATATTCCTCTAAATATTATAATCACATGCTATAGGTTAGTATCTCAAGTCACGACTAATGATATTTACTATAGATCGCATATTAGTAACAATTATGTAACACAATCTTTATACCACTAATAATAGCTAGTTAAAATCATGTACATATATGTATAAAATCAAGATTAAATCATCACAAAAATCATTTTCAACTTTAAAATTACTATTAAATAATGCAAACCAATCATGATGTAATGCGCAATAGATAAGAGTTACGTTATCCATAAAAATGGACACATTATAAGCACATTAGATATCAATATAATCCAATTAAAGGAATACATACGTGACCTAATAACTGTTAATACTAATCGTAATAATGTTATATATATCTTAATGATCAACCATGCATATAAGTGTAGTTTACGAAGTTCTCTAATTTGTCAAGTATAATTTTATTCTTGACTATTTAACTTATTATAGAGCAAACAGGTGTAAAGCATTCATATTTATTTAATAGACTTATAAACATTGTCATGCAAAATTCGATATCTTATAATTTGGATATTAAGGATCTTAAAAAACATAGCTTTTTTCTTCCAGATTTAATAGCATTATTTGGCCTCACAATGGTTATAAAAAATAAATCATGGTTTTTCTTATTAAGCCTTAGGCATTCACCACAAAAACAAATCAAGTAATAAACAAAAACATAGAACAAAATGAATATGTTGTCAAAACCGTAACATCAAGAAATCTATATGTTATATTATATTAATTTATTCGGTATCCTTAACTATACAAATCATCTTATAAACAAAACAAACTACAGTGGCAAAAACATATAACTATGATGATATATAAAAAAAATACATACAAACCTTGGTTTTAGTTATAAAACAAAGCAATTTAAATAAAAGCATACAAATTAAATAAATATATGATGACTAAGCAAAAAGCATATGATGAAAACACTGAAACACATAAGTCTACATATTACTCAGCATGTTGATTCAACGATTTGTACATTATATATGCATGTTTCCTCGATTTGTACAAAAGTGTATAAAAACCGATTAGACAATAATGCATAAATAATTAAAATAGTGATATTATACTTTGCAAACAAACTCAGCAACAAAGAAACTGAATAAAAGCATACGGTAAATAAATACGGCAAACAAATATATGTATTGATTGAGTGGTCTTGAGTGCATCAATCGTATAATAATACGTATAGTAGTACATGATATGATGTGTCAGAACTGATGCTATAACTTGTGCAAGCAACAGTATTAAAGACGAACAATATTAAGTAAAGGGAACAAAGACAAACCATCGGCTCTCGAGAGTAGAAGGAAAAAAACCTTTCAAACGTGCTGATAACGTGTTGTGAAGCAATAAAGTAAAGAACAATAAACAATAACAAGAAGATAAAAGAATGGAGAATTGTATTATTCATCTCACAATTGAGGTATGTATATATAGATACAAGATGAAGTATTCCACAAGATACAATTCTAATAAGATAACTACCAACATTAAAAGATATGGACATCCATTCCATATTTATCCATAACATATTCAAAATATTACCCCATATCATATATACTCGAAAGGGAAAAAAACAATAACCCTAAAAAGAAGACTTGGTGCGTTTAGTTGAAAGGAAATATTTTTGTGTTTTACAAAATGTTTTGTACAAAACAAAGAAAATAAAGATTGCGTTCAAATGAAATATTTCTCATCAAATTCTATATAAAACACAAAATTTGCATTTCCTACGTTAACAAGAGAAACTACAAAATACATTTTTTTTTGTTTTCCTCGTAACCCCCATGTTTTTTTAAAGAATAGAAAACAATATTATATAAACACGTTTTCTATGTTAAAGAAAAAGTGAAAAAAAAAATAAAAGAAAAAAAACCTAAAGGGGAGCTAATGTCACCACACCCACCACCGTAACAAGCGGTAGGGTTGTAAACGAATCGGATGAACGCGAACGGAGGTATGTTTATGTTCGTTTATTTAATTTTAGCCGAACAAATAAACGAACACGGACGTGTAATCGGACCAAAATTGTTGTTCATGTTCGTTCATTAATAAGTTAAGAGTTAAGTACATAAATCGTCCTTGTGGTTGTCCCGAAATTGCAACTTTCGTCCTAAAAGTCTCGAAATTACACCAGTCGTCCCTGTAGTTGTCCATTTTGAGTTGACCGGTCCTTTGACCGTAACTCCATCCGAAATTTCGTTATCTTTTCATATCATCGAGGGTATTATCGTCAGTTCACATACAATAATATACCCTAAGGACCAACGTTGCAACACCACGAAACTTATAACTCCCTCCCTCCCGCCATTTTACACACAACTACTCTGTGTCTCGATCATTCTTGTTTCGTCTGTTCCTCTCTCAAAGACGCCACCCACTCGCTCTGAGATCCTAATCTTCCGATGGCAGGACTTCCGACTGATCGTGTTTCCCTTGATGAGTATATGGGGGTGTGGTTTCGTTGTGAGGTTTCTGAAGCAGTTGAGGTTCGTTCAATGGGTATCAGTTTTCGTACAGAGTTGCAGGAGAAAATTGCAAGCCGCCGTCTTGTGATCGAGCACCTGGAGAATGTGGGGGCTACTTCTGGATGGGTGATGCGTTTGAAAAGGGATCAAGAGGATGATGTTTCGTTGTTGGGATTGCTTGATACCTTTGTGCACAGGATGTATGAGATAGTTCGTAAAAGGGAGAAAGATGTCAGGGAGCTAGACTACTGAAGGCGTTTGTGTTGGTTTCTTTTGGGTAGCTTGTTGTTATGGTAGTTGGTGGTTATTAGTTTGTATGTATGTTGTTGGCTTTTGTTGCTTTAGTGGTAGTTTGGATTCATATTTTGTTAGTGTTGAATCCTATCTATGATGTTATGTAAATATATCATGTTTAAGTTTCAACTTTATGTTGATTATGTGAATATATCATGGTTTCTAGTATTATATATGATATTATGTAATTTGGATTATGTTTGTGAATTAATTAGATGAGTGTGTTTGTTGGAAGTGATGTTGTTGATATTGGATAATCTGTAGACTTGTTTGTTTTGGATGATATTTGTTTAGATAAGTGTTGGGTTAAAATGGGTCATACCAGGTTAAGATGGGAAAGTTTCATAGATAAAGGCTTAATAGATTAGATAAGATGTCTATTACATACAAACTGCAAAATGCATATCCAAACACCAAGTCATGCAGTCAAACTGCATTAGGCAACACAAACAAGTAGCAAATACAGAACCAAGTCATTAAACAAACTAGATCAGCAAATACAGAAACAAGTCATTAAAACACAAACATCAACTTCAAACTTTGGCTTTCCCCTTTCCTTTGTCTCCATAACTCCAGGTTTCCTCTTTTCTGTTTTTTGACAATATCATCCCATGTCTTAAGAAATTACATAAAGGTTGATTCCTAAACAAAACACAAACAAAGCTAACATCTAATACATGTTAGACTACCATGTCAGACTACCCAAAATACTGTGAATGTATTCCTTGAATGAATACAACTAGTTAATCACTAGTTGTATTTTGTGATGAACATGTTTATGTCATTATACTTATCTAATCATTCGCTTTTCGTGAGTTTCCCAATGTTTTTGTAGTTCCGGGTGGTGTAGAAAAAGGTTAGCGAGATAGACTGTCTATGCGTAGAAGATGGATTAATAGACTTGGTAAAGTAGCAGACCCTTATTTTGGATCAAGAGAGGGACTCAGTCAAAGTGAAGCCCCAAGGTCGTCACCTCTTTGTTTTGGTATAATATTTTGTTATCTTTGGGTTCTTTTTGTTTTGAAGTTAAACTTTATTTGTTAATGTTTGTTTTGGTTAGAATTGAATTGGGTCATATGTATTGTTATGATGGGTATGAATTGGTAGTAGTAAGGTGTTAAATGATGTTTGGATGAAGTGAAATATGACCCATTAATTTGTTAGTGAAGTGGTTTATGTTGGCGAAATTATAGCCGAAGTGTATTGTGTCAAAAGTACAGGTTTTATGGTCTTTTGGGGTCTAACATATTAAGGTTCTGTATTAGGGCATCAATACGGCGTATCCAACTTAATGAATACGCCATAATGGGTAATACGGTCACTAATACGGCATACTGCATGCCTAAGTATGATACGACGTATTTAATTAATGAATACGGCGTATCCACTCGTTGGTCTCAATTATGATAACCGTATTCATCAATACGGAGTATCCGTATTTATGAATACGGAGTATCTATTTCTTAGGTCAATACGTCATATTCAATAAATGAATACGGTGTATTGAATACAGTTCACAAAAGGTTTATACCTCTTTTGTGCTTCAAATTTTCACTTAATGGTTGTGGTACATGTCTCTTATAAATACATACGAGCCTGTGTATGTTGTTGTTTCCAATTTCTTTATTCAAATTTATATAGAATGTTTGTAAAGTCATTTTTCGAGTTATTTTTCGAAAAGTTTTCTTGGGTCGTGTCAAGGGGCGTTTCACTTTTGGGTAGCTTGTTGTTATGGTAGTTGGTGGTTATTAGTTTTTATGTATGTTGTTGGATTTTGTTGTTTTAGTGGTAGTTTGGATTCATATTTTGTTAGTGTTGAATCATATCTATGATTTTATGTAAATATATCATGTTTAAGTTTCAACTTTATGTTGATTATGTGAATATATCATGGTTTCTTGTATTATATATGATATTATATATTTTGGATTGTGTTTGTGAATTGATTAGAGGACTGTGTTTGATGTAAGTGATGTTATTGATATTGGCTAATCTGTGGACTTGTTTGTTTTGGATGATATTTGTTTAGATAAGTGTTGGGTTAAAATGGTTCATACCAGGTTAAGATGGGTTAAAATGGCAAGCTGCAAATGCTAGCTTGCAAATGCAAGCTTGCAAATGCAAGCTGCAAATGCTTGCTTGTAAATGCTTGCTTGCATATGCTTGCTGCATATGCAGGCTGCAAATGTTTGCTTACAAATGCTTGCTTGCAAATGCTTACTTGAAAATGCTTGCTTGCAAATGCAAGCTTGCAAATGCTTGCTTGAAAATGCTTGCTGTAAATGCTTGCTTGCAAATGCTTGCTGCAAATGCAAGCTGCATATGTAGGCTGCATATGCAGGCTGCAAATGCTTGCTTGCAAATGCTTGCTGCAAATGCTTGCTGCAAATGCAAGCTGCATATGCAGGCTGCAAATGCTTGCTTGCAAATGCAAAAGCAAGCTACAAATTCAAGGTGCAAATTTTAGATGAAAATGCAGGCTACAAATGTTTTACAAAGTACATAATTCCATAAGGTTTTAAAGAGTACATTATATTTCATAACACACAAACCATGATTCCAAACAATACATTATACCAAAAAGTTTTTAAAGAATACATAATCACCATTACATAAGTCACCATAATACCAAAATACTTTGACTACCATGTCAGACTACCCATGTTAGACTGCCATATCAGACTACCCATAATACTTTGATCTTTAACAAGAACATGATCAGCTTCCCTATGACAGCTTTCTTTTCCCTTTTGCCTTTTCTGCACATATTTTAGATTTCCTAACTCCCATTTTGTTCACAATTTCTTCCCATATAGTAACATTTGCTAGTCCAAGCACACATCCTCTGACTGCTTCAAGGATTTTGACTTTTGGATTATGTTTGTGTGAAAGTGGTACATATTTACCTTTGGACATTGCATAGTTACATTCATGAATGAAATCCTCATCAGTGGTATCCTTGTCTGTGATATCTGTGTCTGTGTTTTCCTTGTTTGTGCCTGGAAAGTAGTTCCATGATAGATATTCCTCAATATCATTAAATCCATAATAGTCTAGCAATCCTTGTACTGATGGCCCCTCAAATATAGGAACAATTGCTTTTGATGGCCCTTTCCTGTCATCATCTGAGCTGTCTGAACTAAGTACAATTATTTGTGCAAAACCAACATTTGTCAATCATATAAGCAAAACCAACAAGTAGAATAAGCACATAATATCCTTACTTCATTAACCAAAACACAAACCATTCTAACATCATAAATTCAGTTACATGCATATTGTTTTACAAGTACATAATGGATTACCATCTACTACCATTACATAAGGACCAAAATACATAAAAAGGTAAAATCAGCTTCCCCTGCTAATCTTCCTCATCTACACAAGCCATAGTTGGGGGTATCTTCACTCCAAAGGTCTTGCTAACAATAGCATCCCAGGTCTCAGCATTTGCAAGCCCAAGTATAGCATTTGTTATCTTTTTAGGGCTTTTGACAATGAGGGTTTTAGGTGATCTTTGTAGCTTAGCTTTTGACCCACATGCTTGTACTTAAGCCTTAGAAGATGCATCAGATGCTTGTGCTTTAGCCAACATATATGCTTTAGCCTTTGAAATGTCTGAGAAAGAAGGTTTTGCATCACTCTCATTACCTCCCTTATCCTTGTACTCGTCTGATAAGTATCCATACCATTTTAGAAAACTCTTAGGTGGTCCTCTGTAGTCTGGAGAGTCATAATCAATCTCCTCTGAGCTAGTATCTAAGTCAATGATTTTTGCAAGGCAACAACAAACTCCTAAACAAGGCAACTCCTAAACTGGATCATATCCAAACAAAACAAATTGCAAATATGATCTCATTCAATCTCATTCAGCCTAAATATTCAGCCTACATTGTCCTAATACAAACACTCATTTAAGACATCTGTTAAGCACATAATCTAACAAATAAGCATATAAGCTAAAATATACACAAATAAGCTAACACATAAGATATTAGTAGATAAGGACATTACCTTTTCCCTTTGACATGTTCAATTGGTGGGTGAATTAGGGTTTACTGTGGGTGAAATACGGTGACTCATGATCTTGGTGGGTGAATTGTAATGAATGAAAGAGTAGTTGTGTGTAAAATGGCGGGATGGAGGGAGTTATAAGTTTCGTGGTGTTGCAACGTTGGTCCTTAGGGTATATTATTATATGTGAACTGACGATAATACCCTCGATGATATGAAAAGATAACGAAATTTCGGATGGAGTTACGGTCAAAGGACCGGTCAACTCAAAATGGACAACTACAGGGACGACTGGTGTAATTTCGGGACTTTTAGGACGAAAGTTGCAATTTCGGGACAACCACAAGGACGATTTATGTACTTAACTCATAAGTTAAACGAACGTAAACGAACATAAATGAGCATAAACGGACATAAATGAACGTAAACGATCATATATAAACATAATCGGACATAAACAAGCGTGTAACTAAAATTGTTACTTTAAACGATCCATATGATCATCTTACACAAACTAAAGTAGAAAAGATAATGTGAAATCTTACATATCAAAATTGGTGGAACACTAATAACCACTAGTTGTAGATTTTTACCTTTTTAGTGATCCATATGTTAATAAATATCTTAACCTATGTTAGACTGTATAAGAGGGTGGAATTTTGTGATGAAAGGATTAAAGTTTTAACTCTTAATCTTAGCTCTAAATTGAAAAGATAAATGATTGAATGAGATAAAGTTAAGTGTAAATAAAATATCTTGCATAAAAAAAACTATTTACTTGTACTGTGACTTCTATTGCCGTCAAAATTCCCGCTTATTCAAAGACCATCGTTATGTTGTCACTTTTCAAGTTTTCAATTTCAACTTTTTTTTTCCAATTTCAATTTCAACTTTAATGTATTATTTAAGAGAAATTAACAAGTACTTAAGTACTATATTAATATATTATTATTGTTAGGGACCTTAAAATACTTGATATGTAATTTAGAAAAAAAATACATGTTTGGTGCCTATGGTTTACACCAAATGACATGTTTCGTCCCTATTTGATTTTTAATTACTCTGTTCGTCCCTATTTTTAAAACATGTTGTAGAATCGTAGGGGGTGTGAATATGGTTTTCTTGACTTCTTCAAAGTTTATAAAACTTCAAGTCTTAAAGGAACCGAGTGGTGTACTAATTTATTTTGCAATGATAACAATAAGTAGAGAGAGAGACTACGATATATACTGGTTCGGGAAGGAGGGTTTAGTCGTTTCGTACGTCCAGTTGCAAATCCACGACACCTATAATATTCCTAGTATGATCCTTATGGTGGACTATAAACCGTATTACACTTAACTCACCGATATGCACAAAGATCGATGTTCACAAAGAAGAGTTACTACCTACGCTATTCCGCCCTCGGAATCCACCCCTGAGAACCCGTTATTCAACTTAACCTATTATCCCATAGAACTTCCCTTGGAAGTTTACCAAACCCCAACTAGATCCCAATGATCTAGGCTTGATCCCTCAGATACAAGTCTTCCCTTACAACTCGATTGAATGATAGTTTGATTTAAGAATCAAATCCTTAACCTAGCCTAGAGACTCAATTCTAATAGAATGGTTATGATAAAGAAGACCTTCAACAAAACACACAAGAATTGATTAGATACTTGTGTGGCTCTCTTGCGGAGATGAGTTCACTTTAATAGAAGGATAAGATGAGAAGATTAGAACACTTTGATGTTAGACTTAGAGGATAGGAGAAGAGAAAAGATAGGAAAGAATGTTTGCAAGAGGTTAGGAATACAAAGGTCAAGGGTGGGTATTTATAGGCCAAGAGTCTCAAAAGTGGGAAAACAATTCGTGTCTGGCGCGCTGCCCACGCGTCAGCGCATTAGATTCCCGACTTTGGCATTTTAAATACATGCACTTGTTAAACCCCCAATTGTACTTCACGTTATGACCTTTCAATTATTCTTATACTCATGGTCAATCAACTTAAATAGCCATTTGATAAAAGCATTTGTGAAGTATTTAAAATACTTTTGTTTATCCGATATCGAAAAGAGAGAAAATAACTATCAAACAAGGGCATTTTGGGTATTCCTCTAATGTAACTAACTTAGTTAGTATCTAACTAAGGTTTGAGAGGCTAGTAAGGGTATAAGAAAATATTCCAAGAGTATTCTTAACTTGGAGAGAAAGGTGGATGTTATGAGGGAAAGATTGAAAATTTGAATTTCAAATGTTTTAGGCACATGTGTGAATTAGAAGAAGAGATAAGGATTAGTTGTGTGTGAGTTGGCATGAGGTGATGTTGATGTGATATAAGGGAGCCTCTTAATCATATTCAAAATGAAGAGTAGATATGAGATTCTGAAGAGGTAAGTTGGATGGGTGAAGTGGCATGATCTAGGGTGGATAAGAAGTGTGTTTGTTTATTATTTAAATTTCAATCGAAGAGAAGAGAATAAAGCGAGGTAAGTTGGATTGATGAAGTAGAATGATCAAGGGCTAAGATGAAAGAATGTGTGTATGTGTATGTGAAAGTCAAGTTAGTTTGTAAAGAAGAAGATGAATAGAAGATATGTGGTGGAGAATGTTTTGATGTGATGTGGAGGAGCCTATGCTGGAATGTTGGGGGACAAGAAATACACAAGGTACAATGGTGTAAGAGAATGTGATTTGTCCCATGTGGGTATTATTTGGGGAAGGTTAAGTTTAAGTGAATTAGAGTTTAGGCTTGGAGATGGTTTGAAGATGAGAAGTACGAAGATGATGATGATTATAGTAAAATCAAAGGATTAATTTGGGTTTATAATCACATAGACAATAAGAGAGAAAAGAGTGAGATATGTGATTATGGGATGGTTTAAGAAAGGAGTGTTTAGAGTGTGTGAAAGATATAATAATTTGTTAGGTAAGAAGGGTAAACAAATGATTAGGAAAAATATGTTGAAGGAAGTATGATATGGAAGTGTTGTATGAAGAAGTGTAGGAGTTTGTAAGATGATGTGTAGAAAGACATGTGAGGAATACATATGTGAGTTTGTAAATCATTTATGGGTATGGATTTAAGAAAAACTCAAAGTATGATTAACCTCTAAATACCACATACTCAATTAATTACTTGGACTTTAATCCATGATAATCAACAATGGATGTGATCACTAATCATCTTGATGAAAACAAGCTAAGTGATTTGCATCTCAAGTAAAGCATATCCCATAACGGGAAAGGATGCGTTTACGTAAAGTGACATTTGACTTAGTTTGACCAATAAGGGAGTAAAACCCGTTACGTGATTAGGAACAACGTAGATCCAGATTAAGGTCAAATGAATACTTTCGTTTGATGGTATGTTGAAAGTATGTACATACTAGGTTTAAAGAGAAGTTTCGGCCTAAAACGGGAAGATTCGTTTTTGCTCCTTTATAAGTCTAAACCTCATTTGGAGTGTCCCTAAATGCTCAAATATCATATACATACCTTTATTGAAGTTTTTACATGTGTCGGGTAAGAGAAAATCCGACATTGCAAAATTCGTAAAACGGACTTCGCGAGTGGCGCGCTGGCCATGTGTTGACGCGTACCTAGTGCGCCA
This sequence comes from Tanacetum coccineum, assembly GCA_026074375.1. Lineage (NCBI taxonomy): Eukaryota > Viridiplantae > Streptophyta > Magnoliopsida > Asterales > Asteraceae > Tanacetum > Tanacetum coccineum. Next base: position 12,308 of record BQNB010030062.1, read on the forward strand.
GACTCACAAATCCAGTAATTTGGATTTTGGCTATCGTTTATCATTTTACGTTTGCGAATCGTTTATTTGTCATCGTTAAATATAAAGGAGATCTAGTCTATGTTGCCAACCTATACATGTAATGAAACGATCCCTTTTTTGGATGGTGTTAAGTTTTTTGTTAAGTTAAATAAATTATGTGGCGGCTATTTTGCCTTTTCAAATAAACTCACATAATGACTCAATAGTATCACCCACCCACCTCACTAAACACCTTATAATCCACCCATCCTTTTGACTTTTCATTTCCATCTCATCCATCTTAACTCCCCCACCCACCACACCTAACTGCCATACCCACCACAACCCAACTGCACCAAAACCTATGAATAATTCACCACCTTTGCAGCCACCACCCGCACCACCTTACGCACAACCACCATCCATTCAACTTTTCCAATAATGATCAACACCAACCTCTTGAGCCACCACCCCTACACCTACTGTACGCAGAGCCACCACAAAAAACAACACATATCCCATATTATGTTTTATTTCAACCAATCTTTTTCAAAACATAAAAAATCACACTCATACACCTAACAAACTATGGAATCCTTAATCTAGGACTTTAATAATGCAAAAGAAAAAACTAACTCCACCATCTTATGAAAACCACCCACCACCATCCTGATATGTTAAGATTCCCCCCCCCTGACCGATCACCACCACCACAACAAGCTCACAAAACCACCACTTGATCTATTCAAGCATACGAAGATCCAAAATTTTACAACACATTTTATTTCAACCAAATCTTAAATCTCACTCAATAAATAATATATTTACTCACAAAAAAGAAGACACCCAAATATGAACATCCATTACCACATATTCGATATCAAAAAATCCCATAGCACACAAGGACACCTTGACACAATCTCCTTTGGTTTCTTCATGCAAAAACTAAATCTTACACAAACCAAACCCACAATACCTTGACATAATCTCACTGTCTACCTTTCTGATGTGTATAACGAATCACAGCCACAACACTTATTCTTGGTGTTCTTTCTAAACATAAACATACAGTTTCGGCTTTAAGATCCTTACCACGGCTTTGGGTAGGTTATTTTCTTTGTTTTTCGTTTATAGGTTTAATCTTTATTTATCTTTTCTTGGAAGAAAAAAGAACCTAAGATCTGTTTTAATATTTCCTTTTATATACGTTTAAGATCTTGTAGTTGGTTGTTGTTGTTACGGAGATGAGATTAGGATATCTTGGTGTTCTTTGTAAATACCAACACAAACTCATGAAACCACCACCCACCGCCACTTGATCTGTGCAAGATACGACCATATCCATGGTGGGTGGTTGTTGCGGTACAATAGATCTAATATGGCAATATTGTAAGGTTTGAGGATTTTTTATTTTTTTTTACTAAATTGGAGAATTTGTTGAAGGGTTAGTGGTAGGTGTTAGGCCGACAGTTAGGTGGCCATCAATTGTGGTTGGCAGCGGTGGACGGAGGTGGTTGGTCGGGGGGCTGGAGCGGTGGTTGTTAGGAGAGAAAGAGATAAAAGAATGAGGAGAAAAAGAAATAAGGAGAAAATGAGAAAAATAAAAAAGAAAGAGTATGAGTTTGTGGACCTGTTTAAGATTTTTTAGTATTATATATGTATATATATATATATATATATATATATAAAAAAACGAAAATACCCCTCTAATTAGACTTAACGAGAAAACTTAACAACCATCCAAAATAAGGATCGTTTTCGTTACAAGTTTCAAAAATAGGGACGAGGGGAGTAATTAAAATCAAATAGGGACGAAACATGTCATTTAGTGTAAACAATAGGGACCAAACATGTAATTTTTTCTATAATTTTTATTTTATTTTATAATTTGGGATGTTAATCGAACAAAAATAATCGAACGAAATAAATGAACGTAATCGGACAAATATAATCGGATGTTTACGAACGTAAATGAACGAACGAAGCGTTTGTTCACGTTCGTTTATTTAACTAAACGGACCAAAAATCTTGTTCGTGTTCATTCATTTATTAAATAAATGAATATAAATGAGTTTTCTGCCAAACAATTTACGAACGGTTCGTTGAACGTTCAGTTTGTTTACAGCCCTAACAAGCGGGTAAAAATCAAATCACATCCAAAATAAATCTCAGAAGTCAGAACTAAGATGACCCGACCCGCTTACCTTTTGGTGAAAACATATCTAAGTTTGTCTCTAACGAGGAGGTAGGCTCGCGCTCCGCTACGAGACGATTAGCGGGCGTCATTTTAGGTTGATAGAAGTGGATTCGGTGGTGATTGCCATTTTCGTTGCGATATTTCAGTGTTATTATGACGTTTAACGAAAATGTAATATTTTTTGTCACGGTAATAGCGGGATCATTACGAATGAATTTATAAGTTTTCGAACCACTATAAAATGAACCTGAGGTTGTACCTCATTAGCATCAGCAGCAATTACACATGCCAATTCATCACATTCAAATGTTATTATTCTAACCATGACCGTTGTTTATTTCACCAAAATGGCCAAGTGTGTCAAATTTTAGGACCAACATGCTTTAAAAGAAGATTAAAATGATCTTTGAATAAACTATAATAGCAATAATTGAAGTAGTAAAATCGAGTATTTTTTCACATAAGCATGCTTTCAATAACAAAAAAAGGCAAGTGTTACAATCTCATTCATTTTTTTTTAAATAAAGGTGATGTCATGTAGACACTTGACTTGTCATACACAACACATTTGCAAATACCAAAAAACCTACATATCAAAACACATTTTATAGATGATGGAAATTTCCAAACCATGTACATTGTGTCTGGGCTCTTTCCTAATTACTCGCAGCAAATATTACATGTGTGTGATCATAGAACCTAAGGGTAAATTTGCCAAACCATGGTTTGTATTCGACTATGCCGTAGAGTTGAATACAAACAGATAAGTTAACTCTCCTGACATAGAAACATAAATATATACCTCTGGTTTTCTTTTTGTGCACTTCCGGCTTTTGGTTCACCATCCGGCCTTCTGAACACGATTGATTCAGATCACCTCTATGTCCTGCTCCACACACCAACAAATACAAAAGAAACATACAATTATACAGGCCTATTTCGTCAAAATGTCTTAGATATTTTCACCGAGGTTTGGTCATTTATTGCTTTTTTATGAATAAAAATTTCCAAACATTCAAATATACAATATTTTCTACTCTTTTGTTAGTTGTAGATTTTTTATTCATCATAGTACCACATAACTACGTTCAAAACGCACATACAAATACCCTCGAATTAGCATATATGGTCACTTAACAATTCACTCTTGTAGTTTGCGGAGCGTGTCCTACCACCATTGCCTTCGCACCAACTACTTGTAGTGTGCTGTCACCAATAGACTGATCTGTATAACAAACACGTTTAAAATTTAAGATATGTGCATTTAGTAATCGTATAATATCAATAAGTCATGGATTCATGAATTTTAAATCGTGTGATTTTGCAAGCGGGTCGAAAGTAGACCGAAAGGGATTTTTATAACGTATAAACATCTTATACATTTTTACCTGCACGGTTGCACTCTTCTTTGTCAAGCTTATTTGAAACTTTATAGATTAATGTGTTAGATTAGGTGATATGAGTTAGATTATTAATAGCCTAACTACTTAAAATAAACCAACATAGGAGGTGTTATGCATTTCAATATATGGTCTTTGATCAATTAAACGTTTCTTTTATAAATAAATACTTGGACCTTATTCTATCTGATCTATTAGACATATAAGATAACCCAAAATGGGCCCATTTGTAGGTAAACAGGTCAAAAGTAGGTATAGATGCATTGGTATTTCATGTTTATGAAAAGCAAGAGGGCATTCCTTAAATGGCCGTGATTATGATTCAGAATGAATCTTGGCCACTATACTATACGTATATTTATTTAAATATCATACTTCATGTTCTTATAAACGTTTACCTACAGCCTAAAGGTCTTACTACATGGCAAAAAACCAACACTTTCTAATAGATTTGTCCTTAAAAGGATTGACACAACGTCTTTTTTACTGCAGTGCTGAGACAAAACTGATGATAGCAACAATTCGAGGGATTTGTTGGATGATATCATTTCATCACCATAAACACAAAATAAGAGAAAAGATTTTAGATAGAGAGAAAGAACTAGAGAGAGACAAGGAGAGAGAATGGTTACTTGTACTAGAAAGAAAATGAGAAGCAACAACCTCTCCATACTTGGAGAGGGCTTTATATAGTATATAGAGTGGATAAGCCTTGTGGGCTTTCTTATGGGTCTTTTTGGCCAGACCAAGCTACGAATAGGCTTTAAGCCCGACAACTAGGCCCAATTAGCTTAAAAAGATATTCCCGTAAACTACGTTTTCCTATACAAGGATCAGGATTGATAATGACCATCACTTTACTAAAAACACGGCTAACAATCCCCCCCCTAAGGGGTAGTCATTGAATTGTGGATCATTTTTTGTAACGTCTTGAGTCTTGGAGCCTTGTATTCTTGGGAATTCTTTTGAAGAACCTTTTGCATACTTGTGATCATGGATCTTGATATTTAACTTGATATTCTTGGACAAAATACTGATATTGTGGTCTTTGGCCTTGATTTGTCTTGACTACTAAGATCTATGAATCTTTATCCTTGAATCTTTATGCCTCCTTGCGATCTTGTGTCTCCGCCCTCATGCTCAAGGTCTTGAAAGCTTGCTAACAATCTCCCTCAACATTTTCTTTAACATGATTACTTGTACCACATCACGGTAAGAGTAGTAGTTGATCCACTTGTAAGATATATCTTTGTTATTGTCTGGCAATCTTGTCAAAAATGTTCTTTTGAGGAAGTGCTTGTACATCAGAGATTGCGGAAGACTTTGATAGTTTGAGCTTTCATCATGTATATATCTTTATTGATTGAGCATGAAGTCTTGAGTCTTGACTCCGCTGGAATGAGTTTGTAACGCCGACACTTATACCTGAAAATTGATGTTAGTGATAAACAGTATATATAGACGAATTTGGCTTTGTCATTCGTCTTGAGTTTGGTTACATTAATCTTTGGTTCCGTGAGGACCGTTTTACAGTATAAATACTGTAACTGTGATCAGGTAGGTTCAATTTAAAAGAACCTCCTTGACAGGGTTTCCAACTCAAAGTATTAGATCCTCTAACGCGGTTGCATTAGATTCAACATACTTGCTTGTTCTTGTTACCGGAACGTCTCAAAGCAGACAACACGGTAAGAGTGAATCAAATAGTTACTATCTTTCTGATTGAGTTGTCAATTGATATACTAGACCAAAATCGATATCCAGTTTACACAAGCTTGATTCATTTAGAATCTCGCAAGTCACCTACCGCAAAGTTGTTTGATGTTGACTCTGGAAGGATTTTTATTCGTCACTGTGAATACTAAAGAGTATCACTCTGAATGTTCTGGCAATTACCACAAGGATAATGCGTAGGATTTTTTGATACCAAATATTGTATAATGATGTATGACATTTTGTATATTGGAATTTATGTCCTAGTGAGATTTTTGATGGATCTCGTTGGCTCTAGACTCTATAAGTGCACATTTGTTATTTGGTAATCAGAGGCTGGAGCGAACTGCTACCTTTTTTAATATCAACGATCTCATAATGAGAAAGCCGATAGAAACGTGTTGATCTCTGTGATAAATAAAACAGAAATCTTTTGAGAGATTATGAGTGGCTAGGGAGGGTTGTGCATTGCATCACTGGGTCCATGATGTCAGTCTTCAATATCAGAATCATCTTTGTGATTTTCTGCCTAGGGTTGTATGGAAGGCTTCTTTCTTTTCACCCTTTATCCTTACAATTCTTTTTCATTTTTCAACCCCTTCAGTGCTTACCGAGACTTCATGACTTCAGTGCTTACCGAACTTCATGACTAGTACCTTATTGGGTTTGTTCCAGCACTAGCTCCATCTTAGTCGGCACTATTCCCTTATTCTTACTTACTCCTTTTTTCAATCGTACCTAGACTTCTACTCTATCTAATGGAGTGTTTCTAGGTAGATCCCTCCGGTTCTGGCTAGATCATGGAACGAATATACCTAACCTTAACCGTTATAACTCCTTAAGAAAACCACAGTTGAGTCGTCCCTGGTATAGTTTCCATGAAGAGACCATAAAACCATTTGATAAAAATCAATCACGTGTTCTGAGAAATCATTTAAGAACACTTGATGTTTCTAGAGTTTACAAAAAAGCCACCTAACACATACGCCCCTTATTATGAAAAGAGTTTTTGCACATGCGAGGATTGGGAACGCACTTATAGATAGAAGACCGTTTTCCGTTATAAGCGGTATCATTACATTTTAATCACTATTCTCCCCCGCAAAATTGCATATATGTTTACAATTTTTGACAATTAGTGAATTAAAAACAAGTTAATGTCCGAAATTCACATAAGCCTAACTAATCTAGTAGAACAGGAGTCATGCAAAAAGAATCAATCTTAAATCTCCCCCCTCATATATAGAATATAGTGAAACTTGGAGTTGTGGAGTTTAGTTGAGTCACACCAATTTAAAAGAATTTGAAATTTTCTTTTTGAAAATATCTTGAAAAATTATGCTCAACAGAAAATGATGTCAGATGTATCTTATTAATTATCATTTCCTTAGTGCTTCTCTTGAGCATTCAAAACTTTGAATGTTTATATGACATTGCTCAAGACCGAGAAGATATGAACCTCCCGTTGTTGTAGCTAAATGAAACATAAACAAATTATTTCTTCTTTGGAGCCCGAGTCCTAAGTTTGACATTTACTTTAAGTCATTAGAGAAAAAGTTGAAAGGACATGATTTTGAAACCATTGAAACACTCGCTGCGAACATTATATTTATTCACCGTAGTTAATATTAATCAAACATTCTAGGTGCTCAAAGTGTATGATTGTTGAAGAGACATTCGGAGAAGATTATTTTTGTATTTTTGAAATTTCTGATTTGTATTCGCTTTTATAGTTTTTATATATTTGTATTTCAATTTCATGGTTTTAATATTTTTGCATTTCTTTTTCAAAAATATTATACATCAAAATAAAGAGAAGATACAAAAATATATACAAGTCGAAGTTTTGCAGCAGCAGTGACAGTTGTTGCTAGACTTGAAGTAGATGAAGTTGAATCTTTTTGTTATTGACGTTTATTGGATGCATCAGCAGTAACAACTGAAGACTTTGAAACAACTTGATTTTCTCTATTTGAATTATTCGTAAAACAAATGACCGAATAGGACTTCCAACTCTAATCCATGACGTCATGACAATCACTATACTACAGAAGTGAAAAAAAAGAAGAATTTGCTCTCTGTTTTTTTTAATAAGGAATAAAGCGCACTGAAGCGTACACTCCCTTTTTATTTGAAGCTCGTATAGCATTGATTAAACATAAGCCATTCCTAGACGAACTCAGAAGACAGCTAGCGGATAGTTACATGAATTCTGCCTTTGGAGTTTTGAAAACCTGCCAAGAAAAGAAGTAGAACTAGGAAACCCTTTGTTTGTAGGTTCCTAGGGGTTAGAAGCACTTGCATTATCACACACAGATGTGTCAGACTCACTTTCGGTGTTACTGGATGAAGTTATTTTTCCATAAAGGTCAAAAATTCTACCAGTTGGTAACCACATAAGGAAAGTTCTAGGTTTGCTAGGTGAAGCAAGACTTTCTTTGGACCCTGACTTCTTAGATTTCTTGACATTTGCCTTATGTTTCTTTTAATTTGCACTTTTTGAAACATTATCACTTTGATTTTTCTTTCTAGATTTCATGCCATTCACATACTGAAGAACACATTCATTATGATTATAGGTAATTAGACATTGCTTACATGTAACACAAATAACCTCATATTTTTCATTTTGAATTGCAAGCTTAATGTTGTACATTCAGATGACTTGGTCGGTATAGACAAAAGACTAAACTCTATGGTTTTCTCTATTTTCTCTAACTTATCGAGAGCCAACTACTCTTAGACTAAAAGTGACCTTATCACTCTTAGGATTGTTTCCTATGCTGTGGTTCTTCAGGTCCAAGTAGTGCTTTCATGTTTTAGGAGAGAAACCATTTGTGATAGAATTTACATCTTTCTTAGTGATGTCATGAGGTTGTGAAACAGTCATCGATTTTGTCCTAGCGCTTGCTTTTACATGTTTGTTAGGCACAAAGTCCCTAGGAGCTTTAAACAAATTAATCCTAAAGATTCCTGGAGCAATCACTCTTATTCATTGTTCACAACTGTTGATTCACTAGAGGAAGTTGCCGAGTTTGAAGTGACTGTTTTTGACAAAGAATTCGCTACACCACCTTGGAATAACCATAGATTTAGGAAGAGGAGTTTACATAATACAGTTTTGGTCCAGAAGAAGAAGGTGGTTTTCCCAAGATTGATTGCTATCAAAACAAAGTAAATCACACTCTTACTTTGGTTGTGTCCATTTTGATCAGAGACCTTATAAAAAATAGGCTCGTAGCTTTACATTTTCAAAGATTCGTGTCGTGTAATTTTGTTTTGCATAGAGACCAATTATTGTTTTCGTGTCACAGAGATAGAGTCAAACAAGGTTATTGTATATGGTCATAAGGTGAGCATTTTCTTTAGCCTACATCTAAAGCCTGAAACACAAATTCCACGTTCTCATCTCTAGTTTCGAGACAAAGGATCAGTATTAGATTACACCAGAGGTATCTTACATTTTACCCTTGAGATCTCCCAACGTGAGCTTGCAACCGCGAAGTCTTTTGTTGGCATGACATTATAAGCTTTTATCTTAAGAAAATTTTGTCAAATTTTGCATTCTTCACCACTTTTTGATCCAATCATTCCAAAGTTAGCATATTGGATTCTCCTTTTTAATATACATTTTTCAAAACTTCTTTGTACGTTCAATGGCTCAGTTTGAGATTGGATGTATCAACAACAGAATAACAATTGCACACTAGACATAATATCCTGACTGACAATTGCATCACAAGAGACGCTTAATTTTTAATTCCATGCCTTGTGCATAGCATGAGAATTCATCAACTTCTTTCAACAAGAAATTGGAAGTCTCGAACAAAATTTTGTTGCTTCATACAAAAAATTGATTTCGAATTTGTACTCTAGCCGTCACCTTGTGTTAACGATAGGGAAAATACCATCTTACAAATTTGTGAATCTCTTGTAGCGTCAAGAAGACGACCATTGTATGTAATACTAAAGTCAATTTTGTTAACAACACGGTTGAAGAGTCACAATGGTGCTTTTTACCTCATTGAGAAATTTTCATGCAATACTTGAAGAAGTATCATCAGAAAACTCTTCATTTGGAATTGAAATTGATTTAGAAACATTGGCCGTTTTAAAGTATTTGAAAAATACAACTCTTTACGATACTGGCCGTTTGAGAAACAAAACCCCGAACGATGATTAAATCTTTGTATAATTTTGCCGGTTTTATTTTTTTGTATCAATGATTCATATTTTAAGTGACTCTCTTTGAGCAAGTTGCAGTTTCCCTCCGAATCATATACAAACATGAGGATCATCTTATTTAATAGAACTTTGCCATTATAAAAACTCTGTTGTTTCTGTTGATCTTGTTTGAGATAAAAAATATTTTGAATAACCCAAAACATTTTCAGTTCGGTGTGGTAAAACGATACTGGCTTTAGGTAAAGCATGTGCATCGTTGAATCGATTGTACCCGTTTTAACGAAAATAATATCTAATTCCCTTTATCTTATTCTCAAGTTGAATTTGTTTATCAAGAAGCTCGTCTTCGCGTATTTTGAAATCAGACTTCAACTTTTTCTTTTCTTCCTGAAGAAAGGAAAGCGTTGATTTTTCCTTTGAAAGCTGTTTATTTAAATTTGAAATTTCCTCATTCAAAGTCGTTATTTGTTTACCGGAACTTAAGTGAATGCATATAAATCAATTTTGTAATACAATGTTCTTGATAACTAGACTTTTGATAACACCTTCAAGTTTGGTCAAATATTTCTTGACTAATTTCAATATATTTTTCCTGATTTTAAATCTAGGCCAAAGCCCAGAGTCAAATCAACGTTTTAGTTTTCCTCTCAACTTGCGTTTGACCGATTTACTTTCTCACTTTAATTTCTAAATTATTATAAAACGATCATATAAAAACACGTTTCCTCAACATTATGCATGATGTTGATCTACTTTCCCCCACTTTGTTCCATACGAACCGCATAAATGAATATAACAATCAATTTGTTGTATTTGGTGTGTTCAATAATGGGAATCGAGTAGTTCCATATACTCCACAGCCTTAAGTACGCATATTGAATAATATCATGTATCAGTAACAAATTTACAGAAAGGAGTACCTCAGCTGATTCATTTGACTCATAGATGGGAGCTTTTACAGAATGAGTACCCGATGTAGATGCTTGCTGCATATTATCTTGTAAATTGCAGTTGGAAGTTACTTTCTCAATCTCATCATAGGCACCTGCAGCAGGCATGAAATCAAATTCCTCATAATTAAGTTGGATCCCTGCTTCATCCTTTTAAGCAATCTGTAGTTGTGTCTAAAGATAAGCAACATCCCTTTTCCTTGGCTTTACTATGCAGTTGCTGGCATAATACCAATCTCACTCATTGTAACACCTTATCTGATTTCCATTAATCTCATTACTATTACCCTCAGCCCGTGCTACTACAACATTTCCATTTCCATGCTGATTTGTAATCCCTGGGACAACACTAAGCCCATTCTGATTCCCAACATTATGAGTATCCTGATTCTGAACTGCATTCTGCCCAACCAAATGTTTTACATTCTGCACTGCATTCTCTCTAAACTGGTTCCCAACATTATCATCAACCATTAACACTGTCGTCTTGAATCTAATATCATACCGCCGATTAGCAATCTGACATGTAACAAGGTTTTGATTAACTTCTTTGGTGTTGTTTGTTGTAGTGAGATGGTATTGACTTTGAATGCTTTAGCCAATAAAGCAAGTGCCTTGTTCATTGCAGTTGTAGGATCTGAATTGTCTTCGGGATTCTGCATTGGTTGTGGCATGTAGTTCTTGTTGAATGAAGGTTGTAGGACAAAGTTGTTGTTGGGTTGTGGATGTTATATGTAGGTAATATGTGATGATTGATCTGGGTGAAACGGTGTCATAATGTTTGCCATTAATGCCAAAGGATCATGTATGTTTGCAAGTCGTTGTGCTCTAATAGCATTGATGTCTAGTTGAGTCGACATTGCAAAGGTGATGTGAAATGATATGCAAGGATCTTAAGTGGGTAAAGTGATTGTTGTTGTGGATTGAAACCAATTAACGCTCACGGGATTTTACAAGTCTTAGATTTAAACCGAGAAAAGAATTGAATCTTTCGCAGGATTTTACAAAATCAAGAAGAAATCGTGAAACAATGATTAATTGTTTTTGAAATCGTTGTTGTTGTCGAAGTACTTGAGCTTTTGTTAATGATTGATAAGCTTAAAACGACGAACGGTGCACAAACTCTCAACTTAAAATGAGTAACGGTTGATTAAAACTCAACTAAGGACTAACGGTGCAACCACAATTCAATTTGGAGGACTAATGGGCTGAATTGTAGCAATAAGGACTAACAGTGTAACGTTATTTTAACAAGGAGGGTTATTAAACAATCCAACGACTAACTTAGAAATCTACCTTAAGTTCAGGGACTGCATGTGTACATTTCCAAATTTGTTTAATAAATAAGAAATTTTCCCACCATTTTCTTTTCTTCTTCGTTTTGAAATTTATAAAATGTTAACATTTCTATTTCTTTGCTCGCGGGATGGTACGGTTATCGCTGGTGAAAAGCAAATATATCACATTGATTTAAAAAGGATCACAATCACAATGGTATAGGTTATAAGTCCCGTAGTTAACCGACACTCTAAACCAAAAAACCTGAATTAACTTAAAACGTGTAAAGTTTGATTATATTGAGTTGCTAATTCGGTTGTCCTTGGAAAGATGCTAGTCCGGTTAATAGAACAAGCTGCGAGTCCGGTTGATAGAACTAGCTACGAATCCGGTGAGGCTTGTAAACTGCGAGTTCGGTTAAGCTTGAAAACTTGTTGCGTATCCGGTTAAACTTGATAACTGCGTATCCGGTTATGCTTGACTTGCTGCGTATCCGGTTATGCTTGACTTGCTGTGTATCCGGTTATTTTTATAAACAACGAGTTCGGTTGCCAAAAGAACTGCGAATCCGATCACCAAAAGAACTGCGAATCTGGTTCTTGATGTTGACAAGGTTGTACAATTGTCCTTGTGTCCTTTCTTTTTGTCTTCTTTATAAACCAACAAAAATCCAACGTCCTTGCACCTAAAACATTGGATCTTGGTCTCCTTCTTGTCTCTTATTGCAAACGGTGAGGACCACAAAGATAAGCCACCCAAAATAAGCTCTAAAATAAGTCCAAAAGATAAGCCATGAAAATAAGTGTGAAAAAAGGACGAAAATAAGCAAAAAAAAAACTAAAGCTTGATAGAAAAGGACAATGACAATAATTAAACAAAAACCGTCCTTGAGTTTAAGACAGTTTATCCCGCATTTAAAATTTGCTAGATATAGAATAAGCCCAAAATGAAAAAATATTAAACAGTAAGCCCAAGTCAATGTTAATGCTAGTTTACTTTTTTTAAGAGAATTTTTTTTTGGTTTGATTAAATAAGTAGCAATATTAAGACGAATGAAAAGAAAAAAATAAGCCAAAAAGCCGAACCAATAAGCTTAGTACAACCACAACTAAACCACTAAACCATACCTTGGCTCTTGATACCACATGTTAGATGATTCATTTCATCACCTTAACACAAATGGTAAAAAGAAATATTTTAAAGAGAGAGAAAGAACTAGAGAGAGAGACAAAGAGAGAAAATGGTTACTTGCACTAGAAAGAAATGAGAAGCAACACCCTTCACCTTGTGTGGTGAAAGGTATTTATAGTACATGGAGTGTTTTAACCCTACTTGGGTTGTTGGGCTTTGTCTTTGGGATGAACCTATTACACATGGGCTTTAAGCCCGACAACTAGGCCCAATTAGCTTAAAAGTGATTCTCGTAAACTACATTTACTTATACAAGGCTCGGGATATAATAATGTCCATCCACTTTACTAAAAAATACGGCTAACAGCTCTTCATTGATCTATATCATGTGCATCATCAAGTCTCCCATAAATCTCATTTAGTATTATGCCTTTTTAGTCGTGGAAACATTGGTATATCCTCTGACCCGATCTGCACATCGAGTAGCTGGTATCTCCTCTGCAATCTCATCTGGATCCTCTTAAATATCAGTAATCCCGTAACATATCTCTCTATCTGGGTCACATCTAATCTCGGCATCCAGAGTGTCAACAAAACCATAATCTGCTCTAAATCCCCCAGTAGGCCTAGCAGTAAGAGCAGATGAGCTTCTCCCCAACTTCATATCTGGGGACCGGGAGCATGCATAACCTCTACGATCGGGAACATCCGTTCTACAGTCAGTAGAGGGTAGAAGCAAAGGTGGTGATGATGTAGGTAATGGTATATGTAAAAGTGGTGGTATCCCTAATGGTGGTGTCTCTGATGGTAGTATCCCTGATCCAGGTGCTAAGATGTAGGTGGATGGTGCGGCAGCTCTCATCATGGCCATAGATGCCCTGGTATGTGGAAGTATAATAGGTGGTGGTAGTGGTAGTGGATGGGAAGTAGATGGTGACTCGGCTCTCAACCGGATCATAGCAGCTCTGTATCCTAATGGATGAGTAGGACTAGCAGGTAGTGGTGGAGGTGACATAGGTAATGGTAATGATACTAATAGTGGTGGAGATGGTATCTATGGTAGTGGTGATGAGTAATTTGTAAGTGGTGATGGTGGGGGAGTAGATATGGTAAGAAGTCTGTCAACCTCTGCCTCAGACGAAAATGGTAGAGGCGTCTGATCTAGGATAGACATCCTAGTAGTGGTACAATATGCGGGTGGTGGGATGGAGTCGGTCGGAGCTAGGTGCTCCTCCTCCTCATCATCATCATCATCGTTATCGTCCTCCTCTTTGTCATCAGCATCATCTCTGGAGGACTCCTCCTCCTCATCATCATCATCTTTATCAGTAGGGTAATCAGCTGGATCCTCCTCGAGATCCTCATCATCCTCCTCCGGATCCTCCTCGGGATCAGAATCAGTAATATAACTTGGTGAATCAGCAGTGGACGAGACAGCAGCAGGCAGTGGGCAGGCTCTTCAGTGGAATCACATCATCCTCAGGTGGGCATAAACTCTGGGTCATACAAGTGTAGAACTGCATCTAGTTTATTCTTTTCTACCATGGGTGTGTCTACAGAATCACTAGTGAGCATACCATATTTTTTAATAATTTCAGAATCATATTTTGATTGGTTTATGAAGATGCCTCTAGGACTTTGAGAAATTTGTAATCCTAAAAAGAATGACATTTTCCCCATCATTGACATCTTGAACTTAGTGGTCATAAGATTAGCAAACTCATCACACATAGCAGTATTGGTTGATGCAAATATTATATCGTCGACATAAATTTATACTAGTAATAAGTCGTTTCTTGCTTTCCTTGTAAAGAGTATTGGATCGACTGCACCTTTGGAGAAGTGTTGTGCGATGAGGAAACTTGATAGCATGTTGTACCATGCACGTGGTGCTTGTTTAAGACTGTAAAGGGCCTTTTTGAGCTTGTACACATGCGATCGGTTGTCCTGATCAACAAATCCTTCTGGTTGAAAAAGTAGACCTCTTCTTTGAGCTCGCCATTTAAGAATGTAACACCCCCAAATTGGGTCGCGGCGGAATATGGGTCTGAAAGTGTTACTTCATAGATCAATAGCACTAGATATATATAAGAACGACTTTTAAAAGAGTCGTAAAACTAATACATTAGATTTAACAAATTGTTTGTTACAAAATCCTGAAGCTTCACTTGTTCCTTGTTCAAAATACAAAGATTTTAGTCCATAACAAATATTTCCCCAAAATGTAATGCAACAAAATCTTTAGTGCATATGACTTCTAAAATAACAACCACCAATGTATCCCTTGTCTTGTACCTCATTGATCTCCTGAGAAAACATGCTTTAAAATATCAACAATAATGTTGGTGAATTCATAGGTTCATACCATGTAAAATGTAGGACCACAAGATTTCCCAAGTGTATGATAATGCAACATATGCAAACATCACAAAAATGTAACTACGTTTCCCTAAGCTCATGACACTGAAGCTCGACATAAATGAATTGCAATATAAATTGCCAACATTGCCCGTGATGATGTTCTAACCCGCAACATCCCAAATCCGACATGGTATACGTTCGTTTGTCCAGTGATAGCTAATCACCCGAACGGGGATGTCAATCCCAAATAGATCTATTCATAACATTCGCGCTCACATAGTAATTGACAGTTCATGATTGTGGGCTCAGAGGGTTATCGCTACTTAGGCAAACACGTAATCATAATGTAAAAATGTCCACTTGTGTCCAATTGTAAAATCATGCATGTTTCTCACCCCAAAACTTGTAAATCATTATAAATGTAAAACGTGGGGCTATGAACTCACCTCGAGTAAATGAATCAACAAAATATATCAGATGCGTGAAAAACGTCACGTATGTGTCCGAGTGCAACCTAATTAATTATAGGTCGTATGAGTACTAAGTACTTTGAATAACTAATACCGTATATATAATTCTATATAGCTACGTCACCATCTAAATGGCGTAACTTTCGTTTTAAGCCCGTTTCGTACGTTCTTTATGTCCACGATTTTGTATTAAGAAGATTTATCAAAATATTACATTTTAATATTTTTAGTCCTCTGATGAACAGTACTTTTACGGTTCATGCACTTTTATAAAATTATTTTTATAAATTTAATTATCGTAATCTCATAAAAGTCATATCGTATTCGTTTTAACTCCGATTTTAGCGATTCTTTTGAGCACGTATTCGTAATTAAAAGTTATATCTAACTAAAATATTTTCCAAAAGGTTTCTGAGATGAACAGTAACTTAATTACTTTTATAAATCAATTTTTATATAATTAATTATATAAACTTGCAAATAACATAACTTCTTCGTTATAGCTCGGTTTTTCAAGTTCTCTATATGCCTACGATCGTCATGACATGCAGTATTCTATAAAAATATAAAATAAATACCTTATTTTCGTAATTAAAATAGAATGTGTGGATATTTTGATTAAAATGTGTTTAAAACTTGTTTTTATAAGTTTTTAGTTTAGTAACTTTGTTACAAGTCCTCTAAAACACCTATACTACAAGTCACATATACTTTAGGTCTTTTAGTTCATCGTTTGTCCAAGAATATTAAGTGCTCACATTTGTTTATCCATAAACTTTAACAAAAAACTTTAAAATAATTATTTTATATATACCTTTATAAATTGATCCATACTTGTATAATGTTTATAATTCCATTACCACATGTTATCAACATCAATATAGCATATGACAAGGTATATCAAACCATGATAAAGTGTAAAAATCCATTTTACATGTTAATATATAACCTAGATGGTGATTTACTATATAAACATCATATACACATAAAATCACAAATGTAAATAGTATAGGGTTTTTAGATGACCTTAGGATGAAGTATGATGAAGAGAAAAAAGATCTAAACCCTAGTTTAGAATCAAAACCCAAGCTTCCAAGACTTAGAAAACCTTAATTTCCAAGAAATCCTAATCTTGCACCTTTCTTGTTTAACCCTTTTAATTGCTAAA
This sequence comes from Tanacetum coccineum, assembly GCA_026074375.1. Taxonomy (NCBI): domain Eukaryota; kingdom Viridiplantae; phylum Streptophyta; class Magnoliopsida; order Asterales; family Asteraceae; genus Tanacetum; species Tanacetum coccineum. The sequence goes on from BQNB010030062.1 coordinate 29,161, forward strand.
CCAAGCCTTCAATACACCTTAAAATACCTTAGATATGATGTTAGAATACTTGTATACTTGCTAAATAAAATTGTATGAATTATTTGAGTGTGTTTGTTGTTAGCCGTGGCTAGGGAGAGAGACCAAGAGAGAGTTTGTGTTGTTTTTACTTAAGGAAATGTGATGTATGTTTTCTACAAGTCTTGCACCCTTTAAATACTACAAGACTTAGTCCTAGTTGCTAGTTGAAGACACTATTAGAGAGCTCAAGACAAGATGAGTGAAATAAGGAAGAAAAAGACCAAAACACTAGTCACAACATTATGTTTTAATGAACCTTAGGTTGTACAAGATTTAGTTGTTAGATTGTGAGCTCTTTCCCCCCTTGGGACTATATTTGTATCTGAAATTTAGGGGGGGAGGTGGTGATGCGGTTGTCGTTAGACTTCAATAAGAAGTTTTACAACTCCCTAGGCAGAGCACCTAATCGTTGTAGTAGTAGTATAGGCAAGACTCGGGGGGTTGTTATTGTTCACTCGAGGAATAGGTTAGGAAGGCTTGATCACGGTCTAACAGAATTCTAAAGGTTGAGGGAAGATTATTTTTGTATTTTTATGTTTTATGGAAAGCAAGTAAATCATATATTGGAGAGGTTGGTTGGTTTTAGCTATTAAACTAAATATGAATCTAAACTAATGGTGATAACAATAAGATAAAAGATTGTGTTTATTTAATCATGTATTACTCCCTAGATTGCTTCTCCTAGTGTTGTTGCCTTGTCACACTTGTGATGATCTGTGTAATTATTTCCTAAGTTATGAACGAATTACACGAACCCACCATACATAGCATTTTGTTAGAGCAATGCACAAGTAAGGTAGTATGAAGACTATTACATGGCCCATAAGGGTACATTAAGTGCATGTGAAATATATTAAGAGTAGATCAACCATATTAGGGGGCAAGGTAGTATAAAGACAGTTACTCGATGATATCCTTTCTACATAATCATGTTTCCCTAAACATATCAACAGCGATACAGACAAAAGCTGGTTTTCTAAGGCCTAACATGCACATCCATCACAATAAGCAACACCACTAAGATCTACATTCTAGGTTTCATACAATCATAAATAAACACAATAGGAGGTTTAGCCAAGCATGTTAAAGATAAACCAAGAACATAGACGAATCAAACAAAACACAGACATATTGAATGATTAAATAAACCTTACTTGATTAAAACATGAGTTAGAGGAAGTACAATAGGGTTTTTAGGCCCTAAAGTCATCCTTAACAGCTGCTAAACAAACTAGGGTTCGCACCCTCTTTTTATTCTAAAGTTACACACTCAAAACCCTAAATTCGGGTTTGTATATATAGGAAAATCGCTGTGACGACGTCGCATTTTAGTCGTGACGCCATCATGAGAGAGAATATTCTAGATAATAGGTTGGGTCATGTACTCTGATGCAGTCATGAGATCCAATGACGTCGTCTTGGTCGTCGTTGTGACGGCGTCACATTGTATTGGTGATGCCGTCTCTAGCTGCTGAGAATATTATATTGAGTGATGTTGGTTTAGGTCTGTAGTCTTGTCTGTTTCTTCTCCAAATGAGCCCAATTCACGTGTAATTCTTCCAAATGTCTTCCAAATGTGAAATACCTGAAAAGGAACAATTAAGTACCTTATTTTGGGGCGATAAATGACACGATTTTGGGGTTAAACAACCCGAAAAAGTGTATTATAAATAAACTCATCAAAACCCCCTACACTTGGGATTTTCTTGTCTCAAGCAAATGGGCTTTTCTACCATAGACATTAAAATATGTGGTTATTTTACCTACTCTTTAAAAAGTATTTTCAACACAACCTTCTAGATCCTCGTAAATTAAAAGCACATAAAATATTTTACTAGCACTCACATATGTGTTTGGGGATTCACTCTTTACTCGACGTTGTATAATAAATTTATTAAACAATATGGGGAAAACGGAAAATCAACACTCATTACCCTCATGCATATAAAATTACAATAGACTTGGTTTAATGATCAACCTCACGCTGGGGTTTGCAAGTATTAATCATTACCTATCTAAGAGGTCCTTTTAAAGGGTTGTGGGTTGTGGTGTAAGATAACATATAATGAAAATGAAAACGGATGGGATACATTTGGGTGGGTTTGGGTGAATTTGGAGTGGAAGGGTTAGCTAATTATTTTCACGAATACACTTTGGTTTGGTTGCTAAGCCAAGACTCAGACGAAGATCTACAAACTCTACAAAACTCTACATCAATCTCTTTCTTTTTCTTTTCTCTTTTTTTGAATACCATAATACATCACATGGGGTTTATAATACGTACCCCTACACTTGAGCTTTTACATGCTCGATATTTCTAATCTAACTAATGACCCGTATTGAGGTAGATTAAAATAACATGGAGATCATTTGACTAACATATGAGGGTATTGACTTAACTTTTCTTCTCCCTATTTTTCCGCGAAATAAATACTACCATGAATCCTAATCATCCTAAAAACTGTATTTACAAGGATAAGGACTTAGCAACCGTGTACTCAAATAATTAACTTGGGTTAAACATAATAATGTACTAAAAATAAGTACATACAAGGTAGGCTAAGGCTTTTTGGGAGTAATGATTAGTTTAAAGGGTGACAATGCTCTTCATTAATAATTTGGAATCCACCAGAAAATTACGAGAACAGTGAAAAAGGATAGGCTCAAAGGGTTGTACTAGGGTATCTTGCACTAAAAATGAGTGCATGGCAAGGGTGTGGGATAGTTATATGATTGGCGTAACCATCATAACAATTATAGGTTTAAAACATGGGTTAATCCTAATGCCTCTTATCAAACAAATCCTAATACTTACTATGCGGTCTCGAGATGCATTACAATAACAAGTTCTAGAATTTAATATGCTACCGGTACACTTATATGAATTTTACTAACACCAGACATTCCAGAAAAGGCGACAAGGCAATGTATACATGGCTGTAACGACAGAATAGACATGCACGCCTGCAAATGAAGCTTAACTCTAACCGAGTAAAGGTAAAATCATCTTGGGTTACCAACGATGGGTACCCGAATTACTAAAGATCTAAAGGTGAACCTCACATTTTTGGGGTGGAATTCTGAGGGTTATTGTGCTAGTCATATAAATTCCTATCCATGAGACGCTATTAATACTCGGTTTTTGTCGGTATGTGTAGTAAAAAAAATTTAATTTGGGTAAAAATCACCTTTTATGTTATGTTTCGATACATTACCTATCATTTTGAGTACAAAGCAAATGGAAAATGAAAGAATAGTTTCTATGGCTTATTTCCCCCCTACACATAAGTTGAACATTATCCTTAATGTTCTATAAAAGTACCTGTAAGAAATGAATAAAGGGAAAATAAAACAAGGAAAAGAAACTAGTACTCCCCTAGTTTGTTTAATAATAGAGAAGAAACATGCGATAACTGGTTAAGTCGTCCTCCAAGAATCATCCTATGAAAGCATCCTAAGATCCTCCAAGCTTCTTCTCTTCAAATATAACTTGTAATCAAAGATAAAGACAACTACACCAAGCATAAAATGTGCGATATACAAATATACAATGTGAATTTAGGGTTCGACTCGATAGATAGGATGAGAGAATTTTTAAACTCATTAGGTTTTTGTAGGTTTATAACAGAAGAATACATGTTTTAATTATTGTGAAAGTTTTATTTTCAAAAATAATTAAAAACTTTGAGTTTTCTGGACCTGGGCGTATGACGCCGTCAGGGTTATTGTGACCCCGTCATAGGTGTCGTGGTGACGGCGTCGCGTGTAAATCGTGACGCCGTCTCCACAGTCTGTGAAAACAAAATTTTTGTTTTTGATGAAAAATTAATTGCATTTGATTCCATAAGTTAATTCCTGTAAAAATGGCTGCATAAAATCTGAGATTTAACAATTCAATCATATGACTCAAAAATGACGCGAATTATTCTAAACAATTCATTTAACATGTTTGAATTTGGCTCAAAAGCCGGATAAATTCCCCTACACTTATTGTTGCAAAATACCTTTGGTTGAAATTAAGACGAGGTTAAAGACAAACAAAGCATGATTACAATATAGTTCAAACATAATAAAACAAACTATAAAGAATTAAAACACACAAGACACTCCTAATATGCGATAAAAGTAAATATTGGGTTGCCTCCTAAAAAGCGCTTGTTTTTGTTCGAGTCACGAGCCTGACTCAACCCTTATTTAACAGATAAAGGGGAGGGTTCCCCTACACTTGAGTTCAAGTGCGGGTGATAGTAACGGTACATACCATCGTGATGAGAAGGAGCCATACGTTGAGAAATTTGTTATTGAAGAATAGGCTCTAAACGATGTGCTTCTAGAATTCTACCTCTCTCTACTTCATTTGGCCTATCAAATAAACTAAGCTCTTCTCCTAAAGGAGAAACTTCCTTAGATTCAAATCCCCAATCATCATCAAACATCTCCCAATTTGAAATATCAACACCTAGGGATACACTTTTTCCTAATAAACCCAGTTTAAATCCATAATGTCTTTTAGGGTCATCTATACATGGGTTATAATAACTATACACACCATTAGGATGGGAATTTGCCACGTGAGGTGAATGTGGTGTGTGAGTTGTTAAATAATCTACTACCTTCATCCTAGAACTATCCGGGCTATGTGGTTTGATAGGTGGTTTGAGGCCTATTACGTCTCCTAGACTTACATCTAAGGATGGACTATTGAGTAAATGTTGAGGCTCTGGTTCATCAAAACTTGGAACTTCCGTAAAACTAAAAGGAGTGTTGTGATTACAATTCAAGCCTACTTCCTCTAGTTTTGTTTCGTTCAAAGGTTCTACCTCTATCGGGGTTCCTAAAGTCTTTTCTACTTCTTCCGGGTAAGTCACGGGCGGTGTGTATTCCTCAAATGACGGAAAGGTTTGTGTGGTACTCTCAGGGCTTGTAACTCCTACCTCATTATCCATCATACTTAGGCTATCTACATGCTCATCATAATCTAACCATGCCATGCACCTAGGTACATGTACCCTAACCATATCATCCCCAACTATTTGTGCATTTGGATTTGCTATTGTTTCATCAGAAATATCGCTTGATGGGCTGCTACATTGTTTATCATATTGGACACAATCCTCTATGGCATACCATGCTCCTATATAACTAAACTTTATAAGATCGCCTTCTGCTGTCAAATTGATGATATGACGAGATAGCGAGTCAAGATGTTTAAGAAAGATTTCAATTAGGGTCCATATACTAAGGCCATGATTCGGGACTTTTCGGATTATGTCTTTGAAACGAGTCCATGAATCGTAGAGAGATTCATCTTGATGTTGTTGGAACACCAAGAGTTGATTGTGGAAGAATACATCAAACCTACCTACGCTAGAATAACCATACCTATTCATTATAATTTACAAATTTACAAATGTTACGAACAAAGGGTACAAAGAAAAAGAGAGACTAAAAGAAAGCTAATGACAGGAATTAAAATCTCACTTGAAAGGATTTAAGCAAGTAGAACTAAGTTAAACTATGATCAAAACCTAACTATTCCCCAGACAGCGGCGCCAAAAACTTAATGTGGTCGTCGTTAGACTTCAACAAGAAGTTTTATAACTCCCTAGGCAGAGCACCTAATCGTTGTAGTAGTAGTATAGGCAAGACTCGGGGGGTTGTTATCGTTCACTCAAGGAATAGGTTAGGAAGGCTTGATCACGGTCTAACAGATTGAAGGTTAGGGAGGATTATTTTTGTATTTTTTGTTTTATGCGAAAGCAAGTGAATCATTTTATTGGAGTGGGTTTGGTTTGGTTTTAAGCTATTAAATAAAATTATGAATGTTAAACTAATCGGCTGATATTAGATAAGATAAATGTCTACTATCTCATTTAATACCTGATTACTCCCTAGATTGCTTCTCCTATAGTTGTTGCACTTGTCACACTTGTGATTGATCTGTAAATTATTTCCTATGTCAACAAACGAATTACACGACCGCGATCTCCTTAGCATCCCGGTTAGAGGCAAGCACAAAGCAAGGTAGTTTGCCAATTACACGGCCCTAAGGCAACACTAAGTGTATGAGAGAATATTACTAAGACGTGGATCAATCATTTTTAGGGGGGCAAGGTAGTAATGAGTGACTATTACCCGATGGTATCCTTTCTTACACAATATGTTTACTAGAATATAACCCATCATCGATACAGACAAAAAGTAATTTTTCTAATAAGGGACTAAACATGCACATCCATCACAGAAGCACACACCACTAAGATCTACATTTAGCGTTTCTACAATATAAATAAACACAATAGGAGGGTTTAGCAAGCATGTTAAGATAAAGAAAGAACATAGATGAATCAACAAGCAAAAAACACATATTGACTGATTAAATAAACTTACTTGCCTAAAACATGAGTTAGAGGTAAGTTATATAGGGGTTTTTAGGCCTAAAGTTGTCCCTAATCAGCTGCTTAATAGAACTAGGGTTCACCACCTCTTTTTATTTAAAGGTCACCACTCCAAAAACCCAAAATTGGTTTTGTATATATAGGAAAATTGTTCTGATGGCGTCGCGTTTTAGTCATGACGCCGTCACGAGAGAGAATATTCTAGATAATGGACTGGGTCGTGTACTCTGATGTCTTGTTGCGAATCAGTGACTGCGTTGATGACATAAATAAACGTCACTTCTCTATTATATATTCTATCCATCGATTTTGCCTACTTTTATAGTTAAATTATTGCATTAATTTGGTACTTAATTGCTTTAATGTTGATAAATGCTGTAATTTGGAGCGTGTTTTGTGGAAGATAAGCTAAAAAGGCACTAAATTGGAGCTAAAACAAAGAAAGTGAAGATTTCTGGAAAATTCACAATACGCCGTATCTTACCTTAATAGATACGGCCGTATCAGTTGCAAAGACTTCAAAAGAAAAAGCAGTTGATCAATCTCCCATACGGTCGTATCCATGCTATCTTCAAAGCCGTATCCATGAAGATACTATTGAAGATTACAGTAATCAAGTAAATTGGGAATGATATCAAAGATTTATTACGAACGTAGCGCACACTCTAAGTAATCCAGCCTAATACGCTGTATCAACCAAGGAATCCATATTGTGTTTCATATGTCTGGACCAATAGGATCACAAATAAAGTTCTATCTTTGTCTTTTGATTATGAGCTTAGTTGGATCAGTAGGTGACCCGTTTATGTTTCAGCAATCATGCTCTTAAATAACTGATAAAGATTAGAATAGTGGACTACCAGTATATAAAACACCTCAAACAATAAGTGGGTAAAGTCCCGTTAGGCTAGAGTTTTAACAGGATCACTATTGCTTTAATTCTCTAAGATAGATTATATTGAAACTAAAGGATGCTTTATGCGGATGCATTAATTATGACAGGATTAATTGTGTCTAGGTCTTAGTATGATGTCCCGCCTAAGTCTTAAGAATGATATGCCACTTTGAGATAAGTAAATCATTGCACTAAAACAAACAAACCAGCATTGAACCGGATTTAATATGGCTAATACAGTTTTCTATCATTTGGCTTGTACCGCTTTTCTATCTTTTAATCTTCAACTTTTGTGTTTATTGTGTATTGAATAGGTATTTGTCATCACCAAACCTGTGCCAGTCTCTCAGGCTGAACCCCCTATTTCATTAGACAACGTACATAACATAGGTTTAATAAGTAAATAAGTTAATTAAAATACTGATAGAATATATGATTAAATTTCCCCTCTTAGTGTTCGACACCCTACTTACTGTGAACTCCATCTTGACCAGGTACACTGCTCGTTAAAGTGTTGTTTTAGGTTTGTCGGCTAAATATAAATGTAAAACTTGATAATCAAATAATTGAACCTACACGACAGCACATCAGGTTTTTGGCACCGCTGCAGGGGAGTGAATTTATTAAACCTTATTCTTATCAGTATTTCTAACCAATAATTAGTTTAGTGTAATTATTTAAATTATGTTTGTATTTATTCGCATTATGTGTTTAAATTGTTTGCATTGCTCAATACGACGTATTCAATTCATTGAATACGATGTATTAGTCCATTTTACCTTTTTCTCTATTGCAAGATTGATTACAGGAAAAATGGACGACCCAAATATCACCATGGAGGAATACATCAGACTGGAAGAAGTAAAAGCTCGAAGACATGGTCGCACATTCAATTAGCAAACTGCCACATTCAGGAAAGTTAAAAACTATGAAGATGAGGACGACCATCCTATTGACTTCGAAATTGAATTCCTGGCTATAGTATTTGACAATACATTAACATCTATCCAGTCTGAACCCACAGTATGTCCTCCTAATGAAAACGAGTTAGATTTTAGAATTTCATTAGACGAATTTGACGATGAAGATTACACAGTAATTTTTGATGAAAATTCATTTTCGTATAAAATAATTTCTGTCGATGATTAAAAAAACAGATTTAGGAAATGATAAACCTTTCTCTCCCAGCCCTACGGTTGATTATTTTGATGATTTAGACTACTTTAAGGATCTCAAAAATGAATTTCCAGTCATTGTCTATAACGATGGCTTAACGTCTAAATCAGATCTTGGAATTAAACCTCTTATAAATTCTGAATGTATCGATGAACTTAAGTTAATTAATGAAACATCATTGTCTGAATATGATGAAGGAATTCTTTCGCGCTTTAATGACCTATTCAACGATATTCATCCTGATAATTTAAAATTAAAAAAAGATGATGATGATAACGATGTTTGTATAATACAGTCTTCAGAGGATAATGAAATTACGCATGGGGAAAATGGGTTTTCTAAAACAAGTCATGATAAAATCATTAAAACTTTTGAAACAGGAAGTTTTGTCATTAACTTAAATATCATGATATGGAATTATTACGTAAACAAAATGCTATTCTTTCTTATTATAAATCTATATGTGTTGTACGGCATTTCATTCGACCCTAAGCGGTATTACAAGGATGGTACTCATACAAGCATTGCGAAGGCCAAGGTACGTTCTCTTTTAAAACTTTGAAAATTGGTCTCCATACGGTGTATATAGCTACATCTATACGTCGTATCAGTTTAATGTCTTATACGCTGTATTAGACAAATCCCTATACGGCGTATCGAGCATTGGTATAAAAACCCAGCTAGATACGCTGGATCGTTTCACACATACTTTTTACCCACAAAAAAAATTACTTTCACCACGCGCTTTGATTTCGAAAATCACCCTTGTTTCTATACATCTCGTACATACTAATTAGACGGTAATGATTCAATCCTTTCCCTTCTTTCTTTTTCGATTCGGAATTAGGGTTAGGGTTTAGTTAGGGTTTATAAATGACTAATATATGTTTCTTCCCCCTTCTTTTAGATGCTTGAACTCAGTAAAACTATGCATTAATAATAAATGGGTATAATGGGTAGAATAAGGGGAAACCTCCCTTTTGATTTTAAACTGCAAAAGCAATATGGCGTATTCAGTTTCACTAAATACGGCATACTGCACCAACTTTTTACCTAAATTTTTACCTCAATACGACGTATTCAATTAATTGAATACAGCGTATTGACCCGTTAAAGGGGACTATGTTTTGAACACCCATATGTCGTACCCTCTCAAAGATATACGGCGTATCAAACTCAAAACCCTTATATACGGCGTATCCTTATAGACATATGCCGTATTATGCCTCACACATAATGTATTACTAATCTTGTTAATTTTTCAAATATGGCACCACTACCAGCTCTTAATCAGAGGCACCCATGGCTTAGATATCAGATTGAGGAGTATACTGAGGAGATTAGGTGTAGTTACGAGCATAGGCTTGAGGCTATATAGAGCAGACTGGTTAAGTGGGTACATGTGCTAGATTTTAAGGGTTTGACAGCAAAGATGAGGTAGGATCTGGCAGTGAGGTTGAGGATGGTATATTCTGGCAAGGGATAGCAGGTATTTGTAAGTCATACTTAGAGGCGGTTGTTTGGGATCTGAGGGCCTTTAGTTTGAGAGTTTATTATGGAGTTCCTGAGTACTTGCAGGATGAGTGATACTTTTATGGATTTAGACACCGCTGATACCTTGTGTTTTTAGTTAAGAGGAGTTAGGAGGAGGATGACTTGGAGGCAGTTTATCTTGGCATTGGGGTTACACATGGAGCAAGAGATGGAAGAGGCTAGGTTTGGAGCCTACTAGGCTGCGAGTTATAGATTGATCCCCGACAAGGGGGTCTTAGGGATTATTGGATGGAGATCTCGTCTGACAGAGACTTCTTGGGCTCAGCCCATTCTTATGTTCTTATTCGAGACCCTGTGAGTAGGCTATGCCACAAGATGATTGCTTATAGTATTTCAGGTAGGGGGCAGGCACCTTAGAAGGTGACCGGTGTTGATCTCTTCTACCTCCGTAGCATGGACCGTAGGACTGCCAACGTCCCACACCTTTTAGCGTAGTATTTGTTTAGGCATGCGGAGGGGAGGAAGAGCGAGGCCAGGCTGTCAGGAGGGCACTTTATTAGGCGTTTGGCTATGCATTTTGGGCTGGTTAGTGATGAGGGATTGAGAGGGCTACAGGTAGTCACCCAAGAGCCATTTCGCACAGTTCAATTCAAAACATTTCAAACACATTTGAGTATCATTTTCCCCCAACGGAAAAACAGTAAAAAGTGGGGCTACGAGAACTCACCTCAAGCAAGTCTTTAGCAACCAAATCTCAATCATACAAGCAAATGCAATGACGCCCGCACACGACCTAGTCCAGTTAATGTCCCAATTTAATCATCCAATTCCAAAACAATCTTCACGTTTGATGCATAGAGTTTAGACGCGTTGTACAATTTCCCAAAATGATTTAGTGGTGTGATGGTTGACGACATAACCCAAAAATCATATCAATCTCATACTCGATAATACATACTTATACTATTTAGAGAAAATAGATAAGTAATATAAATAAATATTTATAATTAATAATTATAAAATATTTCGACAAGTCTATTCGGTAACCTTAGTCACTTCAAAATAGATCATAATATGGTTGAAAATGAAACGTTTACTCATAATAAACACATCCGAGAAGTTTCGAGAAAAATTATATTTTTCGTCTTTGAGTGAATTTATTAAATAAATAAAATAATTAATAATATTGTATTATTTAAAAAAAAAATCAAAAATCATGTTTTTAGGAAAATTTATAAGTATAAACTTTTTACGAAATTTCGACATGACCCGTACGCTTAAACAACGTTTTCCAAGATTTCAAACCTTATTTTCAACACTTTTCATAAATTCGACACTTTTTGACAAAATTCCAAAATTTTAATCTTTAACGTTTACTAAAATGTTTTTCCCAAATATCAGATCATATCACTTCGTAAATACATTTCCACTTTCAAAAGTCCGACAAAACTCTCACAACGACTAAATATCGCTTATCCAACAAGGGTCCATTAGAATATTTATAAGTCCAAAATAAACCAAGGTCCATTTACATATATAAGTATATACTTATATGTAGAAAATAATCCAGACCACAATAAGCCCTCTCATTAAGCCACGACTTAAATAGACTTATTGGGTCGTGAGCCCAATAGCTCAAAAATACGTATATTAAGCTTGAAAATAAGCTAAAAAGCTACGTATCGCATTTGTTAACTACCATAAGCCTCAAAAAAGTCCACGCACATACGCGCATAACACAAAATCAACAAAAAACACTTCCTATTGAGTCAGTGATGAAAGACGTGGCCTATAAGCCCAAAATAAGCCACAAAATGCTTAAAAATAAGCCCACAAATAACCTATACAAGCTATTATCAAAAATAAGCTAATCACTAGCAACATATATTATTCAACCATCACGACCACAACATCAAAACTACAAAATCCCTCTTTTTCCTTTTTATATTACACAAACCAAACACACCCTTTTATCATCATTTTGCTTCCAAAAATCAATTTTCACGACGATCAACTTGTACAACTAACATCTATGCATCAAAATAAATTCAAAAGGACAAACGAAATTTAAATTTAAAAACTTACAAGAAAATCTTCAAGTTTGTAAATTTCGACACGAACCGACAAACAAACGTTTTTAAGATTTGAAATAGCCCGAAACCCTAGGATCATCAAACCCCAAATATTTATGTCATCATAGTTTCCTTGATCACAGCTCAAAATTTTATATGTTAGTGTGTTAGATTGTAGGTGCGAAGAACACAACGACACACTATTTATGTTGTGATTTAGTATTTTTTTGAAATTAACATGATATGAAAAATAGTAAAAAATGGTGGAGGCATCTTTTGTACACATAAGAACAAAAGGTTTGCTAAAATTAAGCCACCATGAGTCGTCTTATGGACCTTCTATTTGACCGTGCCATGTAATCTAAAGTGTATCGGGCCTTTCTTTTCATGTCGGGATCACTTAAATACTCGTAAAGACTCAACCGAAAAAAATTACCCCAGAAGTTTAATTAGCATTTAAATTCACCTAAAAATACCTTCCATTAACCTAGAGTATTCACACGATATATTTTCACGTTTAAACCCTTTCAAGATTTTTACCACCAAAATACCAAAAAAATGAAAAAATTTAAAAAATTTAAAAAATAAAATAAGTGTTTTATCACAATGTTCACTTTTTTGCTTGGTAGAATAAGAATAAATTTTGACTCGATCGAGCGTAAACCATAAAGGAATTATTAATCACAATAAACCATAAATCACCACAATTCTCATAAAATCACCACCGTCAACACGGTACAAAATCTGAATAAATTGACAAAAGTCCAATAGTCAAAGGACTATAATTGAAATATTCAGAACACAGAAAGGGAAAATGTTACATTCTACACCTTTAAAAGAATTTCTTCCCCAAAATTCAACTATTAACATCACAAAACAAATGTGGGTACTTCAATTTCATCTGATCTTCATGTTCCCATGTGAATTTAGGACCACGTTTCGAATTCTACCAAACCTTGACGATGGCAATCCTACTACGCTTCAACTTCTTAAACTCTCTTTCCAAAATTTTCACATGCTCTTCCACAAATTTGAATCTCATCCAAATGCACTTGCAGTGTTGGATCAGCCAAACACTTCTTAAGGTTCGACACATGGTTAGTGTCATGAACACCATTCGACTCCTTAGGAAAATCTAACCGTTAGGCCACATGGCCTACTTTCTTAACTATCTCAAAAGGTCCAACAAACCTAGGTGCTAACTTCCCTTTCTTCCTAAAGTGTACTACACCTTTCCAAGGCGACACTTTAAGCAAGACATAGTCACCTACACTAAACTCTAGAGGCTTTCTACTCTTATCAGCATAACTTTTCTGGCTATCACATGCAGCCTTAAGTCTATCCTTAATCTGCGAGATCTTCTCAGTAGTCTCTTGCACTAACTCAGGCCCTATCAACTAACCTTCTCCAACCTCAGTACACATAATTGGCAAACGACACTTTCTACCATACAATGCCTCAAATGGAGCACATCTCACACTAGCATGATAGCAATTGTTATACAAAAACTCAACTAATAGAAGATGAACATCCCAACTTCCTCCGAAGTCCAGGACGCACGCTCTAAGCATGTCTTCCAAAGTCTGAATAGTATGCTCTGGATTCAATCTTGGCTGGATCCACATGAATTCCTTCACTATCGATCACGTGACCGAGGAACTGTACTTTGGGAATCCAAAATTCACATTTGGAAAACTTTGCATACAACTCCTCTTTCTTAAAACTCCAATATATCTTCAGATGCTTTCATTGCTCATTTCTCGTTCTTTGAATAGATCAAAATATCATCAATAAAGTGAAAATCACAGAATTTATCCAGATTGCGTTTGCAAACCCGATTCATAAGGTCCTGAATACGGCAGGTGCGCTTGTCTAAACCAAACGGCATAAACTTGGAATTCTAATGGCGTTAACGAAGTTCTGATGGGCAGTCTTCGGAATTGTCCTTCTTACCCGTACCCTCAATTGGTGATAACCTGATCTTAAGTCAATCTTCGAGTAGACACTCGCCCCTTGGAGCTGATCAAATAGGTCATTTATTCTTGGGAGCGTATAACGGTTCTTCACCGGTTAATTCTATTCAGTTCCCGGTATCAATCGCACATCCGGAATGATCCGTCTTTCTTCTTGACAAACAAGACCGGAGCTCCCCAGGGCGAGGAACTAGGTCTTATAAAGCCTTTATCGGATAGCTCTTTCAGTTGCTCAGATAACTCTTTCATTTCGGAAGGCGCCAATCGATAAGGTGCCCGTGCTACAGGTGCAGCACCAGGTACCAAATCAATTTGAAACTCCACTTGTCGAGTCGGAGGAAGACCCGGCAAGTCCTCAGGAAATACTTCGGGAAAGTCTTGAACTATTTGTACGTCCTCAAGTCGCTTCTCCTTCGACTTGTCTTCAACTTCTTTTGCAGTGATATGTGCCAGAAAGATAGGAAACCCTTTTTCCATGTACTTCAGCGTTTTAGTGCAAGAAATGATGTTTAATCGTGTCACATTTCCCTGAGTACTTCCGTCACCGTGTATGATTAAGGTTTTATTTCTCCAGGGAATGCGAACAATCTTCTCAGCACACACAATGACCGCTTGGTATTTCGCCAACCAATCCATACCGATTATAGCATCGAAACTACCAAGTTCTACAGGCATTAAGTTTATGTCGAATTGGTGGTTTAGGAAGTTTAATGTGCAACCCTTAAGTATAGTGTTTAACCCGATTATCCTCCCGTCAGCTAGTTCAACATCATAATAATGATCTAGGGTAGATGGCGTGATGTCAATTTGGGAGCTAAATGTAGTAGATACAAAACTTCGATCGGCACCCGTATCAAACAAGATATAAGCATAGTGGTTGTTTAGAAGGACCATACCAGCAACGACGTTGTCTGGATTTGCCCCCGCATTTCCTACCACGTACACCTTCGCCGGGGCCCTGTCATTCCCAGCTTGATTACCACGGTTGCCTTTGTTGTTTTTCAGCCTTGGACAATCCTTCTGGAAGTGTCCTTGAACTCCGCACTCAAAACAAGCAAGTTTTTGACCCGACCCGGTGCCCTTCTGGTTGTTGAGGTTGTTGGCATCTCCCGTACCCCTACAGTCACAGGCGATGTGCCCATATTTGTTGCATTTATAGCACTTTGGAGCACACGGACCGTCATGGTGGTAATTGCACTTTGAGCATAGGGGTCTAGATCCCCCATATGGTTTCTTATCACCCGATCCAGCAGTGTATGCCCTGCCGGTGTTTTGCCTCTTGTTTTTGCCTCATTGTTTGTTGTTGTTGTTGGTTTCTTTAGCTAGTGCCATGAGTATTTAACCTCCACCATCTCATTGTCATCCGATGACACTTCTTCTTCATACTATTCATAGGCTTTATGTGACAACCATGACCTGAGCAGGTTAGTCAAATCGTTAGTGTTGACTTATGTATCTGTTTCAATGTATGGGTTATGTGTTATTTGTGCTAATATGTGTTTATATATGTTTATGTGGGATATGTGAGATTTGGTAATCAATCCATTGAGCTTGATCGTCTCATTGGGATTGGATTTGTGTTGGATTTTGTAGAGTTCACTTTTAGTGACAAGGAAATGATTTTTGGTGATTGAAGCGGTTTCGTGTTAATTGTGTAAGTAATTATACGTATATGTATTTTTGTGTTAGTAATATTAGGTATGAATAGGATTTAGTGGTTAAAATAAGAAAGAAAGAAAATTTCTATTTTTGGAAAGTTAGGTTTAATAAAAATGAAAAGTTATTTATTTTTAAAAGTCTAGTAAATTTCGTTTAAGCAAAAAGGTATGCGCAAACAAGCTAAGGTTTTTATAAAAACTTAATCTAATGTTAATAATTAAGTAATTAATAGATAAATAAAAAAAATAAAAATATATATATAAATAAGGCCAATCGGCCGGTTTTAAGGAAAAGAAAGAAAAAAAGGAAAACAAATCCTACTCTAATTAAAATTGGTAAAAGATATCTATCCTAAACCTTTTTGTAAACCTTATAAATACCAAGAACCCTTTTCCCCCTTGTTTTTAATTATCCCAGCCGAATTTTATCAAAGGAGGAAGAAGAAAAATATTTTTTTTCAAGTATGGTGATTTTTGTGTTCAAGATTCAAAGATTTAAGGTATAAATTATAATCCTTTGAGTTAATTATCATTAAAACATGTAATAATTATTATGATGGATAATTAGGGTTTCATAACATCTGTAAATAATGATATAATAAACATGTTATAATGATTAGGGTTAAATTAAGATCATATGGGTGTATTCGTTAGGGTTTAGATCGCGTTAGAATTTGATTTCGTTTAGGGCAGAATTTAGGGTTGTGTTGTTCGGCTGTTATCTCGATGATGGTAATAGCTTTTGTCAAGTTTCCGGATCCTATGATGTAGCTCAGAGAGTCTAGTTTTTAGAAGATTCAGCCTCGAAGGTTTTTGAGGTCGGGAAATTATTCAAACGTTGGTTGTAAGAAAAGTTGTCAAAACAGTAAATACGGGTCAAATTTATGTCAGATTACGAGGTGTAAAACCCCCACTTAAAATTCGAATTTAGCTTATCCCTTCTACAGGAGTTTAGTTCTATGTGTCTATTAGAAATATCCCAAAGGAGAGCTTCTGATTTGGATTCTATGTATGGTTTTTAGGTCCAAACATTTTAGTGTGCAAACAGATCCGAATTGGAACTATTTTGAAGTTTGATTTTCTTAGGAGTACTTGTGCATGTAAATGGCTCTTGGGAATCATGAGGTAGTTAATATACTTATAAATGAACATAAGTGATTTTTGGTATGAATTATGAAGGTCAGTAAGTAGAGGTTTTGAGTACGTTAAGTCACGTTAAAATTCTGCAGTTTTGAACAAATTGTGACTAAGTAGTGAAACTTGTTAACGAAGTGGTTAAAGTTGGGTATGGTGTCGGGGTGACCCATGGGGGTTAATAGAACACCTTATACATCCATCATATGATTGTTACATGTGCATTAAGCCTTTGTCTTAGTAGCGTGTAACACGAGTTATTTTGTTGTTTAGATCTATGCTAGTTGTTTGTGAAGCTTTTTGTTGGAATCTTTTAGAAAACTAAGCAAAGGTGAGTTTCACAGCCCCTTTTTGTCTCATGTTATTTTGGGGTGAGAATGATGCTTGTCTTGTTGTCGTGTTAAAATGTTTTTAAGCTTGCTGTAGTTATGTGTATTGGATCGGATGAGTACGCCTACTCAGTGTTGTGATATGAGATCGGATGGGTACGACTACCCAGTGTATGATATGTTTGGTATTGTGGATCCCAATATGCAAAACGATGTGTGACGGTGGTAAGACTGTGTGAGCTAATATCATGCCCTGTAGCGCACATATGTAGTTGATATGATTGTGGATCGTGGGCACGTTCCGTCCCATTGTGGTTAATTGGTGTCATGAATTGTTTTTGTAATTGCAGCAGCTAATTGAAAGTTTATTTTTGGATATTGTTGTATGTCGTAAACATATGATTCTCGCTCAACTTTATGTTGACATTTTAAGCATCGTTTTTAGGTAAGCTTAATGGTGCTAAGATAGAGCAAAATGGCTAGAAGAGACCGTAGGATGCTTGGAGTTTCTTTATGCTTTTTGTTAGAATAAATGCGTTTGCATGAATTGTTTGGATTATGTTTTTGCATGTCATTTATTGACGAGACCTCTTTCTCATTAAAAGAGACATCGATAGGTTTTAGGTATTGTTATGACACTTTGTGTCTTTGCTATACTTTAGTTTTCATTTTAGTTCTCTCTATATAGACACCGTGTGTTGTGATGATATCCATTCGTGTTTACGCCTCGCTGTAACACCCCCAAAAATGGGTCGCAGCGGAATATGTTTTCGGGAGCGTTACTTCATAGTACCATTGCACCAGTCAGGAGAGAACGACCTCTAAGTGTCATTTGAAAAGTATTCTTGAAAAGTTTGGACTCCAATGCACATCATATAGGCCAAGCATCTAATTCACCTGAGAAAAACATGCTTAAAAGTGTCAACATTAAAGTTGGTGAGTTCATAGGTTTTTGTAAGTATGAATGTAAATCCCAAAATGTTTCAAGTAGATATTATAATGAGCATAATATCCCAATTATGTTTCAAGTAGATATTATAATGAGCATAATATCCCAATTAGTTCCGAGTATGTAAGAGAAATGATTACGATTATTCTAAGTTCATGGAACTGCGACGTAGACTTATAAGTATGCCACTTTATTCAAGGCACGGTAAAAATTCATTAGTATCCAGTGTTGGCCCTGTAGACACCAATCCAGTCGTAATCCGACATGATATAACGTTCGTTAGTTCGATCTCGAACTAGTGAGAGCTAATCACCCGAACGGGGGTTGTCAATCCCCAATAGATCTATTTTATAACATTCGCGCTCACCCTCCAAGTGATTTACAGTTCATGAAACCTAAGCTAATCCGTAATTATTCGAGTAAAAGTCAAGTATGTGTTTACGTCCAAAAAGTAAACCAAGTATTGTATCTCATCACGAGATATATATAAAAGAGTATATAAATCAATTTGTTATCAACCATATAAATGCATTTGTAAACAAGCATGTTCTCACCCCAAAACTTATAAAACAAATCATGTAAAACGTGGGGCTATGAACTCACCTTGAGTTCTGATAATCCAAATATCGCAGATAATGCGTCACGTAACAGTTCGAGTGCAACCTAAATTATCATAGGTCGTATAAGTACCGAGTACTTTAATCAATAACATTGAATATAATCTAATAGTTGTTACATCGTACTATCGTTCGGGCTATCATAATTAAAGAGGTCATGACATGACGTTCGAGGAGTTAGGACACTTTAAATCGTAAATCCAACAACTCGTCGAAACGCCATCCGAAGAGGCCTCATTATGAAACTCCCTAGTAATATAGTACTTTGATAACCACATAATATTCTATATAGCTCAATCACCAACTAATGGTTTTGGTAAAATTGTGTTTAATAGTAAAACTTTAATAAATTACTGTTTTAGCAAAACTGGCGTAACTCGTGTTTTAAGCCCGATTCCCGCGTTTTGTCTTAATGTCATTCTTTTCGTATCAAGACGAGTTAATCATAAATCGACATTTTTTTGAATTCGACCTTAACAGTGAACAGTAAAAATTACTGTTCACATCAGACCTTAGTATATTTTTATCGATTTAATTGTCGAAAAACCCTAAACGTCGTATTTTATTCGTATTAGTCCGTTTTTTAAATATTCTTTCGAGGACGTTCTCGTATTTGAAAGTTCTATATTTTTATGAGGTTTACAAAAATATAACTTTCTGTCATGAATAGTAACTTTTATAAAAATAGTTTTATAAAAGTATTAATTGTCGTAAACTTGCGAAATTCATAACTCGTTCGTTATTAATTGAAAAATTACGATTCTTATCATTTTGGAATCCTAAAAATATGTATTATTTGTTAAAAATATTAACCCTTGCTGTTTGTAATTTTTATAAAAATGTTTTTATAAAAATTTACTTACGACTTCGTTTAATATAACGTAAACTCGATTTTAACATAAACTTTTCGTTATTAATCGTTAAACACGTTTCTTTACCTTTTCGACTCCGTCGTGAAATGTATTATCTTATAAAAACATAAAATGGATAAGTCTTATCCACGAATTTGGACAGAATGTTTGGTTGATTTTGTTAAGTCTATATATATCTTTGTTTTCATACTTTTCCACTTTTACATATAAACTATAAGTGTACAAGTGTATTTCTTCCAACATAACTTTATTTTAGTGTTCTAATAACATGATTAAAAGTCCATAATCAATCTTAACTTGTCTTATGTATTTCTTTAACTTGAAACATATTAAGAAACTATAAAAACCCTAATTATCCCATAATCATGTTTACACCAAATCAACATGATACAATATTTTATCATTATTTTTAACATGATATAATGTCAATATTCACAACATATATAAAAGTAAATCATAATGATCATTTTCAACTTTAAATCTCCATTTTCATGATAAAAATCCTAAATGGTATATAACAAAATAAATAATCATATCATAAAAATGAAAGTTATAAAACATAAAGAGTTCAAATAGACCTATGAGTTGATAGATAAGAAACAAATGCTAAACCCTTGTTTAGCCACAAAAACCAAGCTTGCACTTAAGAAAACCCTTATTTTCTTAACAAAAACCCTAGCTTCCTTTTCTTGATTATTACTTGTAAATGGTGATTCAATGGATGAAAACACCTTAGTATATCTTAGAATAGGTGTATATAGAAGTGTATGAGTTGTAGAAAATTTTGTATGGATTGTGTAAGGTTGTTGGTTTGAGCCGTGAGCTCTATAGAAGAAAAAGGGAGAGTTTGTGAATTTTCTCTAAGTGTTTATGCATGAAAGTGCTAGTTCTCTTATGTATTAGTTTGCCAAGAAGGTGCAAGTAGGTCCTAGAGTCAAAGTAAGGTGCAAGGATGGTATTTGGTCCTAGGTATGACCCTAGTATGGTCTTGGTCAAAGGTATGGTAATATGGTGTGCCATAAATGAAGTATGGTGTGAAATTTGACCAAGTTGCAATATAAAGTCATTTATTCATGGATATCTTTGTATATGATTTATGATTTCGGCAAAGTAAGAATACATGATATATTTATGTAATTTTTATGTATTGGGTATAAATGTGGGTATTTTGTTGAAGCGTAGAAAAGTTTTGCGGTCCGGGATGTCTAACGCATTTATCGCGAAACGTATACACTTTCGTATCCGATTAAAAATAAAGAACAAAGTTAATAATTATCCTCAAAATAAGTTTATATAACCCTTGCTATGATGTATAAAAAAAAACATTTAATTGTTTGAATGCCGTTTAACATTGAACCTATTTTTAGCTTACGCGATTTAAACTTAATTCATGAAATTACAAGCAAACGCATACAATACTAAAAATAAATAGCATAGTTATCGACGTTGTCAAAGACTTGAAAACACAGGGTGTTATACTCGCGCTTCCGCCTTGGCGGGGCATGACAGATTGGTATCAGAGCCTTGAGTTATAGAGAAGTAGGTATTGACCTAGAACTATACCCGAGGGTCCTTCATGTAGATTGCATTTAGAGCTTAAGTGTTAATGCTATAACAGCTAAAGCTTCCCTCTATTTCTGCATAGCTTAAAATATTTTATATTTTGCTAAGTATTTTCAATTAGTTATATTGTCTACCATTATTTGATAAAATATGTATACAGTTTCTTAGTATTTTAAGCTATGTTTTTCCCTCAACCCGTAAGAAGTCTCGTTGGGGAACCGTTTATTCCAACTGGACTTAAGCGTTAATAAGGAGCTGTTGTGGAACCGAAGAGAATAAGATATATGATCATTTGTGGATCGCAAAATAGGGCTGGACCCCAGAGTCGAGTGTCTTGCGGATGCCAAAGGCCAAACCCAAGTGAGGGCCAGCAAAAGTTTATCCCGTCCATTACCTCGCATGTTTGTTTATTGATTATTTCTTTTTGGATATTTTTATTAGGAAGTCATTGCGATACTTTCGTTCCATTATTACCCTATCAATTATCAATTTGATATAAGTCATAGTTATTTGAAAGAGCATCATTTATGTGTTTACGTTTGAGTGGTTTAGGATATGACAATGTGGTATATGGTTGCTTATATGTGAATTAAGATTGATAATGGATTAATCTTGGAAGTAAGTACACGTGATGAAAATAGCACTTAATAATTATAAAGGCATCACACACGTAGACTTGTAACCATGATTGCATTTATTTTGGGTTTGGAATGTAAGGTGGTAGTGTAATATGTTTTTTATTGATATGTGTATTCATGATAAGGATGGTGGTATGGGTAAAGAATTATTCTCTTATCCTAATTGGAGGATATGTTAAGTTGAGTTGTATAGATAGTAAGTTTCTCTTCTATCTAGTAATTGCGGATACCTAGTATTGCTTTTATAGAGGTTGTTCGTTTGCTCGGTTGTTTGTTCGGATTTCCTAAGTCCAACTTAGCATTCCCTTCATCGTAACTTTGTTAGTAAGAATACCCGATTTTCCTATTCGACGTCTCGATGTATATTGGTTTTTAGGAATCTCCTTTTTCGGATATAGCCGCGTTTCGTTAGTTCTTTCATTGCATTGATTACTCGTATGAGTATCAAAGGTTTCTTTTAAGCACTAATTGTTCCTAACATATTAGTGTGGATCATTATTTTTTCTCCCTTCTTTGTATATCCTTGGTTTTCGTAACCCGTTGGTGACGTGTTAGTATCGATGCTTTAGTTTGCCATGTTGATCGTTTATTTTGGATAAACTTTAACTTTTCTTTGGTACTAACGTCTCGCATGAAGTTTTCTTGTACGAGTTCGTTTGATTTTATTTTGAGTATATGGTTCCTGGTATTTTCTTTCGTTTTCAAACAATAGAATTGTGTTAGAGTCTGTACGGTGTTTTACGATCCTTGTTGGTATTATGGTGTCATTTGTTTGAGTAACATATTTCATAATTGATGTCTAAATTATAAAAAACTCTCTTTGGAAGAATTGTAGGTAGTTAGTTTGGAAAAACTGTGTTTTAAAATGATCTTTGTAAAAAAGAATATGTTTAAATGGTCCTATACAAATAGGATATGAAAATTTTTAAGTGATATAATAAAATTATTTTATTATAAACAAGCTGTGTTTAAAGTGATTCATAGTGGCGAAGAACGAAATACCATTAGATAACCATCTCTGAGATTTTTTTATATGACAACCAAATGAATTTATAAAGATTAAATTTAAGACCATTTTATTTAATTATTTACAATATTTTTATACTTAAAGTACTTTCTTAATTTAAATTGATTTTATAAAACATTATTTAATTTGGTCGTTCGAGTAATGTCGATAAATTGGTAAATAATTTCCGTCTTTAGTATTATAATTTTTTATGTGTTCAATTTGGTCGGGTACTCTGTTGATTTTCTTTTCGTTGCATTTTCACTCCGGGTGCATATACGTATCCTTTCTTTCAAAGGAATCTTAAGTCATTTATCCAGCATCTACATGCAAATGTGGAAATCTGCCTATAGCATTCTACCTTTGACTCCGATATCGTTTGTTATCCCTATTCGATTTGTTCGTAACCTTAGAGTTTCGTTGATACCGTTAGATTCGTGGAAGCTTGATGGTCATAGAGGGAATTGACGGTTGTCCAAAAGGAAGTTTGTGATAGTATTGTCATGAGAAGGTGTTTAGGATACCGTTGGAAGTTGATGAGATACTTCAGGGTTCATGGAGAAACGTACCAAGGAGATCCTGAAAACCATAATGAAACACAAAGGTAGATGAACCAAAATTGAGTGATATTTTTTGTCGTACAAGATTAATGATGTGTTTCCAAAGGATTTTCGATTACCACCACAAACGACAGGTTGAGTTCCCGCATATGATTAGGTCCTTGGAGCGACGGTTAGTTTGCTAGTCTCCATAAATTGTCTAGCACTCCTTGGAAACTGCAAGAATTATTTGAACAACTTCAAGAGTTGCATGACAAGGATTTCATACGACCTAGTTATTTTCCGTGGGGATGCACCTGTGTCGTTTGATAAAAAAGAGGAGCATGGAGTTCATTTGAAGTTAGAGTTGGAATTACTGAGGAAGGAGAAGTTGTATGCTAAGGTTACTAGTGTAAGGCAGTAAAGAATTAGGAAGTACCTACGACACCATCCAAGATATGATTATTATTAGGATTGGCAGGTTACTTACCTATGTTTCATCACAAACTTTTCTTAGATTGTTAAACCCATTACTTCCCTAACTAAGAGGGATCAGAAGTATGAGTGAGGCGCAGAACGAAAAGAGGCTTTCCAGACTTTGAAGAATGATTTGTGTGACGCTTCGATAAATCGAATGTAGTGGTGGATGCGTTAAGTAAAAAGGTAGAGTGAAACTAAGACGAGTAATGTAACATTTCTCATTTTTCTTGTCATTGTACGACTATATTAATGATCACTATTTATTTTAGTCCGATACGCGTTTACTTTTAATATTTACTTTTAAGCTAAACCGCGTAGACTAGAAATAATCAATGAATGTAAACGTCACCAAATAAATTAAGGTTTGGCATCACCAATAAGAATAATTAATTGAGAATAATTATGTACTTTGAGTATTTTATTTTTATTGGTCACGTAAAAGGGTTACGTTTCGCGATAAAATGCATTTGGACGCACCCCGGAAATACCTAGACTTACCTAGACTCACACCAATACCCACATTTAAAGCCTAAACACAATATTTAATCAAGTCTTGTGTTTAGATCCCTTTAATGCCGAATGTGGGCAAGTAACTTGCATAAAAATCGTCCTTGGTGATTTTAGTTACTAGCAACTCTCCATAATAATACGTAAGGGTACACTACAATCTCTTAAGTCATTTAAGACAGTCCTAATGGTACTCCTACGAGTCCTTTACCCATGTTAATACCCACTTTGCCTCCTTATGCTCATCAGTCGCGTTAACAAGGAGACACACACCAAGTCATAAGATTTGGCTACTAAGCAAAATCTGAACATTTCAACTCATAAAACTTGTACTAAGGTGGTTTCTTAAAACCATGTGAGATTACTAAATCACCTCAAAACCGCCCCTAGGGCACACCGGTTTGGTGTGGGACTAGAAAACTAACTAAGCTGCATACCTATAAATACACACTCCCTAACTCACATGATACATTTTCACAAACCCTTAAACTCTCTCAAAGCTAAACTCTCTTCATTTACCCTTTATTTCATTCGGCTTATCTCATAACCGAACCATACACGGCCCACAACTCATTCTAAGGTGCAAGGTAACGTTAAGATCCATATAATGGGTGTTTAAGGAACTTACGAGTCTTGGAGCTATGGGATTACCCGCGGTTTGAAGGTGCAAAACGTTTTGCTTCACAATTCGCAAATAAGACACTAGGACTATAGTAAGTCATTCTATGTCCTCTACATTGTCTTTCATATTCATATATCATTTATTGATTCTATTTTCGCTTATATTTCGAGTTTAAAACTCAAGGTTACGTGAAACATGCATGGTTCGACCCATGCATGGTTCACGCACACTTCCTTGTCACAATGCAACCTTGTGAGGTGCCATACACATATAACTTCATGTAAACTATTGTGGTAAACACGACGAGATGGTGTGGGAACATGTATACAACATTATTAAACGTTTGCATGCTAGGGATCACGCTTAGAAAATGTTAAACACATTCGCTTTGGTGCTAGACGATTAAACGGAACCATAACTCACTAATAAACCATTCGGACCCTTAGTGGGCTACGCAACCCATCTTCGTGAGCCCACAAGGCTCATAAGCCACGATAAGCCTAAACAGCTTATTCGTGTGCTTATACGCGGCTTATTGAGCTTAAAATGAAACTAAGAACCTAAATGGACCCTTTGGCAAGTCGTTGAGCCAAACGAACCCTTAACGAGCCTTCAAGCCCATTACCGAGTCCACAAGAATAAGCTATACGCCACGAATAAGCTCCCACAGCTTATTCGAGGGCTTAAGCAACCAATAAGCCTCCTAAAAATCATAGAAAGGTCATTGGACCCAAAGGGATTAAGGCCCAACCCCTAGAACCCCTATCGGGTTTCTATCGGGCCCAATAGGCCCAACAGTTTGCTTATTAGCTTATCGGATAAGCTAAATAAGCAAACCGACCTCCAAAGTGCTTATTAGACCTAAATGTACTTAACGGACCTCAATGGACCCAACGGAACGCCTTTGAACCCTTATCGGGCCTCAACAGGCCCAAACCGGCCCAATCAGAAGCTTATTAGCTTATTGTAAATAAGCTAGAAAATAAAACAGAAGTGTTGGGCTTAAATAGGGTAGAAAATAAGCTAAAATGCTTAAGGAACCCTCAAGGTTCTATTCGGGTTGAGCTATTGGGCCCGTAAGC